>CAJVQA010003865.1:0-18573 GCA_910591915.1 Cetraspora pellucida | reverse complement strand
TCTCCTGTAGTGGTTCATTGAACCACAATACTGATAAATAATTAATAAAAGTCAAAAGACCAAAGAGGTCACCTTAAAAAAAAAAAAAATAAAAAAAAAAAATAAAAAATTTAGATTATGCAAATCTAAATTTTATAAAAATTTTCTGGTTATTTTTGTAACATACTATATATTGCAAACTACAAAGGCATCAAAAGAGCAGCTAAATTACTTACATCAACTAGTAATTAGACTAATCAAAAACAAAATAAATCTGTTATTAACTACAAGAAATAGTACAATTATGCATCAAGATTTAGAAAAATATAAAATATTAAGTTAAGAAATATTTAATAATCAGTTAGTATTAGTGCAAAAAAGGCTAAATAAGCTAAATCAGATTGGTAAAATAATAAAAATATGAGTAAAACAAGGCTTTGCTTTGGCAGAATTAATATCAAAAGAATTGAATACAGCTTTGATGAACAACTTAAAGAGAATTTAAAAAAATAATTTAGTATGTTTAGTTATACTTAAAGCAAAAGAAATAGGTGTAACAGTAAAGACAGAAAATAGTTTTTGGCAGATTTATAGTACAGATAAAACTGTATATAGTTTAATAAAAAAGAAAACATTTTGAATAATATATAAAAAGTTGATGAATTATAATATATTTTTTATATAACAGTTAATTGATCAAGATGGCAAAAAAATGATTATATAAAAAAAGTTTAAAGCAATATAAACAAGTATACAAAAAAAATGAAAAGCAAAGTGGTTTGCAGAAATTGAACAGAAAATGTTAAGTAATTAAGATAATAGAACAGTTAGAGCAAAATTTTAAATACAAGACACAAACATTATAGCAATGTGATCTATATATAAGAGATTAATATAAGATAAAAGAAGGTATGAATAGATGCTAATAAATAAGGAAAATATGAATTTTATGATAGTTAGAGTGATTAAAAAAAGAAAAAAGATGTACTTATAAATTACTAAAGTGCATCTAAGGTTGAAAATAGAAATTATTCAGTGTTTGTAGAATATGAAAAGTGCAATTTGAATAATAGAAATAGTATAAGCAGTTGTTAGCATTGAGTTAGAAAAAAAGAAATAGCTAGTGTGCTACTAGCAATTAGACAAAAAAATAAACAAAAGTTTTTAGTTCTGTTAGAAGAACTAAGTGAATATAAAAAGAGCCATATAGAAAATAGTTTCAATAATAAAGAAAAAGTTGTAGATAAAGAAATAAGAATATATGTATATGAGATTAGTTTGGTAAAATGCAAGAGTTTAATAGAAACTTAGAAGTCTTGTTATTAAAAAAATTAGAAGAAAACATAAAATTAAATATACAAACTACAGTTTTTATACAATTAGATTATTAGTAAGAGAGAGAAGGATTGCAAAATAGATGCAAGTTGGATACAGATTAGCAAAGATAAGAGTAGATTAATAATAGAAGGAAAAATTAGAATAGCAAAATGGCTATCATCTATAAAGACAGAGCTAGCTGCAGTATAAATAGTAGTGTTAATTGTAGTATATAGTAGTAAGATAATTATTAAATTAGATAGTATAGCAGCAATTGCAAGCCTGAAAGATAAGAAGCCACTATGTAATATTAGAGCATGAGATAAGAGTAAGAATTTAGATTAGTTACAAAGATCAAAGACATGTGCAAGTCAAAGAATATTAGGTTAATATTAGTTAAGATTAAAGCATATAGTAGAGTAATATAGAACAAAAAAGCTAATAAACTTGCAAAAAAAAGTGCATAGCAAAGCAAGAATACAGATTTGAAGCTGAAAGAAAATTCAAGGTTTTTATATATATTATTTTAAAAAGAGTTAGTAGTAAAGATACCAATGAAGAAGTTTGTCAAGATATTAATAAATATGATAAATGGTGCTAAGTAGTAATGTTCAAGTACAATAAAAAAGCTAGAACCAAATGCAGATGCACAAAAAGATTAGAAGCAGCTGTAAAAAAAAACAGAAAATTAACAGAAAATAAATATAAATCTCTAGAAAAGAGTAAGAAGATCTTATTTAGAATTAAGTATATTACTAATAGTTTATCAGTACTTGATATATTAAAAAAAAAACACTAGACTTGTATAATTCAGATGTTGTAAGAAGTGCAAGACAGAGAAAGAATCATTAAGACATTTGCTTAGAAGGGCTATTGGAATAATATTGAAAAGTTAGCATATTGGTTAGTATAAAAAAAGTTTAACAAGTTAGACAAAAGCAAGCTTACAAGATTTAATTTAAAAAGAATATTAGTTGGTAAAACTGAAATAGATAAAATTAGATATAAAAAGGCATGCATATGTGGCTTATCAGTTGAGAGTATGTTTAAGAAGTTGTATACTAAACAAGTTTTATGAAAAAATATAAAGCAAAATATCAGATTATATGTGAAAATTGTGAAAGAGATATTTAGAAAAAAAATTTGGTGGTGAAGATGTAAAACAGTAGTTAAATAGAAGAAAGAGAATAAAATAATACCAAAATTAAAATAAAGAAGAGTCAAGGCAGTTGAAAATGAAGAATGCAGTACAAAGAGAATTAAAAGTAAAGAAGTCTTAGTGAATAAGGACAAAGTAATAAAGAACAAAAAAAGAAAGATAGAGCATAGATAGTTGTTTATAGAAGGTGTTATAAAATAATACAAAATAGAAATAATCTATTCTGGTTTGGTTCTTGACAGAGCTAACAAAGTTTTTCAATTTAGAAATAAATTGGTGTGATAAGTCACATTTAGATGCAGTTTTTATACTTGAATAATGTTAGGCTTGCAATTTCAAAAGATGAATTACTAGAAATAAATAATATTTTAGTTAGTAAAATTTTATATTAAAGCTCTGACAAAGCTATTAAAAAAATTAAAAAAAATTTCTAGTAGTTAATATTAATTAATTAAGTAATTAGTAGTTTATAATTATTAATAGTAGTTAGTATATTCATAAGCACAATCAACTCTTTTTAACAATTCTCTAGCTAACAACAACAAATCAAACTACAGAAAAACATTATAACAAGGTTAAGAAAAAAATACTTCTGGTCCTATGTGAAGTAAGTTGTTGTCAATAAAGCCAAAATAGACATAAAACACTAAGAAGCAGGTGTTCATGCAGTTGTTTGAATAGAGGTTAAGCTTTTCTTCTTGATGAACTCTTTTTTCTATTCAGCATTCAAACTAGAAGGATATTTTAGAAACAATTGTAAAAAAACCCAAGCCAGGACTATTGAAAACTTGAAGCAACTACTATACAACTGTAAAACTTACTTAAAGAATTATATATAAATATTTAATTTAGAGTTAAAAAGCTAGGACTGAAACAAACACTAATCATTAAAGTATTGTTTTGACATATTATGATTTACTATTTTATTGATAAACCAGTTAGCAAATTCAATATATGCTATATATCAATCAAGATATTGCTTTGCTGTTTGAAGTTCATAATTCCAATATAAATAAAGTGGCAACTGGTATTGGTTATAATGAAATCCTAATAATTCATCATATAAATTTCTTATTATATGCGAATTATGTTAAGCAGTTTATTTTTGTCACTTGAATCATAACCATTATGCAATTTCTATACTAAATATAGTAAATTATACAGATGCAGTTTTCTTGAAAATTTAGTATTATTGGAATATATACCAAATAATTTTTGTTCAAAATAGTTTATTATTATTTGAATAATATAAAGCTCACAACCAATTTATAATAAATTTTTATTTATTTTTTTGTTAAATAGAATAATAGCTTCTCTTTTATCATTTGACAAATATGATGTGTTATTTGTTGTTTATATTGTGCATTTATTAATATTTAATCTATATTCTTTAATATGTTTTATTACAACATTAGATACTGTTTCAACATTGCATTTTATAATGTTTTGTAATTGGGCAACTGTCATATTAGACAATTGTTTCTTTTTATTTTAGAACTAATAACAAAGTATCAAGTTCTTTACTTGTTCTTGTATCAATTTATCAATTATTATTCTAAACATAGAAGCACTTTTGACTTAATGAATTTGTTCATTAAATTGTAACTCTGAAACTTCCTAATGTTATGTATTGCACAATAAATGTTGATAGCCAATCTTTGAATAGCTTATCTGTTAGAAATTTATAAACTAATTTTATATACTTTACAGTAGAGTGTAATAATGTCTGGCCTACTTGTAAAATGTTTATAGCAAGCCAAATTATATTGAATAAATAATTATTTTTATTAAGATTAAAGACAAATTTAACCTTTCTATAGAAGTTTTTATTTGTAATTTCTCTTGAATATTAAACTAATAAATGAATTTTATCTATATGCTTTCTTTTTTGATTATAAAAGTGTTAAGCTTTTTTTGCTTTAAGTAATTGAGTACATTTAACAAATTTTTGACTTTTTTGATAAAGCTTTTTATTGTCTTTTTTAAGTTTGGAATTTGAAACTTGTAATGAATAATAATTTGATTTATGTTTATAAAGACTTAAAGCAAGATAATTATATGAGGGTGAGTCAATAGAAAAGGAACAAAATTTTTCTAAGTAAAAGTTTTCTTGACTTTAAGCTTAAATATCTTAACAACTATTTTATTAAATTTGATAAATTTTTATTTATTTTAATTCTATATAATTTCAAGATTAAAATAAAAAAATTTTTAGCAATTTAATTAAATAATTGTTAAGTTATTTAAATTTAAAAATTAAAAAAATTTTACTAAAAATGATTTGTCCCTTTTCTATTGATTCATCTCATATGTTTTTTGTTGTAAATACAATAAAATTATTATTTTTTTATTTGGTCTCTTCAAATATTACATTAAAAAAATTAGATTACTTGCTGAAGATAGTTCTTTGTTAGGTAATTACTAAATAGTTGAAATTAATTGCATTCTTTGAGATGCCTTTTATATTTATTAGTTGGTAACTCTTTATTAGTAGATATTTCTTTATTATTAAGTAACTTTTATTAAGCTGTTTTTGTTGTTTTTTAAGACAAGCATATTTTAGATGAAATTAGTATTTATATAATTTATATATACCTATATTTTTTAGACTTATTTAGATGCATAACTTTAATAACACATAATTCCAAAGTAAAATTTTAAGAAAACTAATATTATAGTATTAAAAACTAGTCTATAAAGTGAAATTTGCATTTTTATCAAAAAAAAAACTTACTAATTAATTAAATGATCTGTTTTATAAACCAAATAAAAACTAAATTCAAATAATTTAGAAAAAAAAAAATCTTCTTAGGTAATATAAAAAAGAGATTCTATAGCTTTACAGTCATAATGTACAAGAATTAACTTGTACTTAAAACTTTTATAAAAAAAAAAAAGTACAACCCATTTTATATAAATATATATTATTTAATTTAATCACTTAAATAATCAGTTAAAAATCTCACATAGTTAACTCTCCTTACTGATCACTTAAACACAAATTTGGCAAAAAGCAAAAACCAAGTTTATATAAAAACAACTATCTAAACTACTTTGATAGGCCTAAGTAAAAAATAAGAACATCCAAAAAAGATATAAGAAAAAAAAAGCAGCTAAAAATAAGCTAACTAACAAAAAGAAGCAAGAAAAAACAAAAATTTTATTTAAGAAAATACTTGAAAAATAAAATTTTAAAGAATTGGCATTAATCCTGTATTGCAGATCTGTTTGATCACAAGAATATAAACAAGCAAACAAACCAGTCACATGCAAATCAAGCAAAATATACATATAAATAACTTGAAGTAAAAATATGAATACATTAGAAGGACATAGTGACAGCCTAATAACAACAAATATCAAAAGAGTATACTGAGTTATTAACAGTATGTACAATGGGGTATTTCCTTAAAAAAATAAATAAAACATATATAATACCTAATAGAGAAGACAGAATTGTTACTATGCTAATGAAACAGAATCCAAATAAGGTTGCATTATTGAGATTAATAAGAGAATTAATAGAAAAAGCAGAGAAAGAGTAGCTAGAAAAGAAGTTGAACATAATAGAACAAAGTAACTATATAATAATAATAGAAAGAACAAACAAATAATATATCAAAAGAGCAATATCAACAAATGAAAATAGAAATAATTCAAAAGATTAAACAAGGGTCAGTAGTAAAAATAAATATAGAAGAGAGCAGACAACACAAGAAAAAGATACAAAAAACTAGCTTAGCAGTTTAACATGAAGAAATTACAAAGGTAAGTTTTAGTAATCTGAATAGTGAAATGGAAACAAAGCAATTCTTATAAAATCAAAAAGAAATAGAAAAACATAAGCAAAAAAGTACAAATGCAAATAAAAAAAATTAAAACACAATATAGCAACAGAAGAAATAAAAGAACAGTATGAAATAAAACAAGAAATTAAAAGAAAAATCAACATAGTAGGAGAACCACTAGAAAAGAGTATGTGAACACCAAGCAAAAGAAATTGCAACCAATATAATAGTTTACTTGCCAACATATTAGCATATAATGTACCAGAAACAACAAAAGAAAAACATATAAAATTTATCAAATGGTCACTAAAAAATAATAAACATGTTAAAGTCATTAAAGAAGTCTTCAAAAGGGGTAACTTGTAGATAGAGGTAGACTTCGATTATGAATATAGTAGAAATGAAGCAATTTAAAGAATTAGCAGAAAAGAAGATAATTAGTATAAACTAATATCAGAAGAAAAAGAAAACAGAAAAGAAAAACAAAAATTACACAATAAAGAATACTAAAAAAGAAGAAATAGCACAACAAAAAATAAAGAGAAGATATACAACTAGGAAAAAAACAAGATTAAGGAAGACTTAAATGGCTATAAAATAAATAAAAAGTTCAATGATAAAGCATATATAATGATATAGAACTTGCCAATAGACATCAATAAAAGAGAGTTAGAATATATTTGTAGAAGATTCAAGAATGCCCAAGTAGTAAGAATTAAAAGATCAAAATACAAAGTATTTGCAATAGTGTAGATAAAAGAAGCTAAAAAAGAAAACATTCTATGAGCTATATCAGTTAATAATGATAAACTAGTACAAATAACTAAAGAAAAGAAAACTATGAAGCAAAAGAAAAACAGAGAAAATACATAGCAAAACTAACAGAATTATCCAGAAATGTCTTAGAAGTCTTACTGCTGCAATGTCTAAGAAATAAAGATGTAAAGTCAGTTCACATTTCTCCAAATAGAAATGAAAATCCAAAAAAACAGCAATAGTCATGTTTGCAACAGAAAAAAACATAAATGTAGCCTAAATGAAACCAATTTTGTATAACAACTTCAGGGTTTATTAAGTAAATAAAGAGAAAAAAGAGATAAGAAAAAGAGAAAGTCCTAAAGTAGAGAGAGAAAAAAGTTGGAACAGATTTAGCCAGACCTTAGATGCAAAAGAAAATAAAAGCAGCAAAGAAAAACAAAGAAATAAGGCTTACTTAAACAAAAATAAAAACAGAAATAATGTAAGTTATAAAAATACCTTACTAAAAGAAAGAAGCAAACCCCAAAATTAATATTGAAGAAACCAAACAAAAGATATGAATACAAGAAAGGAAAAAGAAGAAAACCTCAAAAAAAATTAGAAGAATTCAAAATACAAAGACAAAAAAGAGAGCCACATATAGAGAACATCTTAAAGTGAATTTGAAAGAGACTAAAAAGACTAAAAGAGACAAGAGATATAGCTAAGAAAGATCTAGCTAATTGTTTCTAAGGGCACTCTAGTTAAACTCTTAAATATGGATGAAAAGATCAGAGATTTTTTGCATAATGAGAGAAGAGTTTTTGAAGAAAGAAATAAAAATAAATCTTTCAATCTAAAGGAAGAAAAAAAAAAAAAGTAGAAAACACAGAGACAAGATATAAGAGTTTAAAAGAAAAATAGAAAGAAGGAAGAAAAGAAATAAAAATTGCATGTTACAATATTAACAGACTTAAGATCAGAAGTTGAAAATTAGAAAACCTGCTAGACTAAGCAGAAGAAAAAGAAATAACATTATTGAGTATAACAAAAACAAACATTATAAAAAAAGAAGAAAAAATCTTGTTACATAATCTTAATACAAAATTTAAAGGTTACTGGGCAAGTGCAGTATTGG
The DNA here is from genome assembly GCA_910591915.1 of Cetraspora pellucida. Classification (NCBI taxonomy): domain Eukaryota; kingdom Fungi; phylum Glomeromycota; class Glomeromycetes; order Diversisporales; family Gigasporaceae; genus Cetraspora; species Cetraspora pellucida. The sequence goes on along the minus strand of CAJVQA010003865.1, from coordinate 10,454 downwards.
ACAAGAAAAAAGAATTAAGTATTGGGATTTTACTAGATGAAACTTTGAAAAAACATGTCAGAGCAGTTAAAAGATTTAGTGAATACATAATAGAAATAAAGCTATACTTCAAACAATTAGTACTAATAGTAATTGATATATATATTCTACCAAATGACAAAATGATTAGTAAGAAAATATAGCAAAAATCATAGAAATAGTAATAAATAAAAGAAAGCATACAGAAGTAATTATACTTGGAGATTTCAATTATATAGTTAACAACATACTAGACAGATTGCACCTACAAACAATGGAATATAAAAGATTATTAATCTTTAATTAACTTAAGAAACAAAAGTTTACAGATTTTTTTAGAAACTTGCATTTAACAAAAAAAGCATATACATGGTTAACTCAAGAAGCAGCAACAAGAATTAACTATATCTGGCTGTTAGAGACACTTATAGTTAGTCTTTAGAAAGCCAACATAGAGGAAGCAAAAAGCATAACAGGTAGTGATCACAAGATACTAACAATGAATATATGAACAAAGCATATAATTGTAAACTGCAGCTATATAGAAATTAAACATAAAAACCAAATAAGAATAATATACCTATATGAAAAAGCAAAACAAGAAGATTGAGAAGAATATGCTAAAAAGTTTCAAGTACAATTAAAGTGAAAAAAAGTGCTAAAGTAATTAGGAAAGGATAGAATAAGCAGTATGTACTGTACAGACATATTAAACCATATATGGAATGTAATAAAAAAAAGCATAATAGAAGTAGCAAATAAATGAATATTAAAAAAGAAGATATTTAATACAAATACAAACAGAATACATTATCAAAGGAAGTTATAGCAGTGCAGGCACACAATTGAACTATAACAAATAATAAAAAAGATAAAAACAAGAAGAAACCAAGAGACAGAGAGAAAAAAAAAGAAGAGATAAACAATAGACTTAAAGACATTGGCAAAGAAATAGAAGTAATATTACTAAAGCTATACAACAATGGTCAAAAGCTTGGTTAAATAATATAAAAGGTTGGCAAAGAATTTTGAAAGACAAAAGAAAAAAAGAATAGGAATAAGTACAAAGAAAACAAATAGAAGAAAATATAAACAGAAGATATGAGATAATTAAAACTGATTAAGAATGAATAATTGTTAGCCTGTCAAACAAACTATACAAAAAGATAATTCTTGACAGATTCATAATTTAAAATAATGAAAAAGTCAGTCTAATAACAAAACTCAAAGCAGTTTTAAAAAGTCTAACAAAGCACTTTGGAAATTAATTCAAAAAACAAAGAACTAAGCTAAAAGAGATGTCTAAAAAATAAAAAGAAGTATACAACTCAAGAGAATGGATTCAAGAATCCTAAATAAAAAGTTAGAGAAAAAAATAGAAGAAGAAGAGTAAGAAAATACTTTAAAAGAACTCAAAGCCAATACAGCCTCAGGAATTTTAAATATAAGCTATATTTTAATAAAATAAGCAAGAAAGAAATCACAGAAGATTTTTAAAGCTTTTACAAATCTGGTTCTAGAAACAGAAGAAATGCTAAAGAAGTAAAAAATAGTACAAGTTTATTCAATTCCAAAAAATGTAAACTGGAGATATAATCTGAACAATATTAAACCAATAGCACTAATTGAGACCTTTAGAAAGTTAGTTACAAAGATAGTAACAAGAAGGTTGGCCAAGATATTTACAAAGAGAGAAATACTCAAAAGACCAAACTATACAGGTTTGTCTAACAACTCAACAGAGCAACCAATATATATACTAAATATAATAATAAAAAAAGTACAAGAGAAAAATAAAGAAACATAGATACTTCTGCAAAACATAAAAAAGGTATTTGATTCAGTTCTATTGAAAAGTCTGAAGTGGGCTCTTAAAGAGTCAAAATATTACAAAAAACAATAAAATATATTATCAACCTTTTTTGTAAATAACAACTTAAAGTAATTACAGCTTACAAAAGTATGTTAACCTAGTAAAATAAATAAGTTGTCAACTCTCAAGTGGCAGGTCTAAGATTTAATTCCTACAAATAATGAATTTTGGAAATTATAACTGCATTATAGTAACTGTCTCTTGCTAAATGGTTTGTTTTTAGGCATTTGTAAGCTTAGATATACTAAGTTAGGTCATATCTGACATTGGGAGCTTGGGGCATCTATGCAAAGTGTAATGTTACATGTATATAGAGGAATATAAAAAACTAGTGTTACATAAGGCTTCAGTGCAACTCTGTGAAAATACCATTAGGTGTAAAAGGCTAAGAAACCAAAAAAACAAAAACCTATTTGGAAATTCCAAGTAAAGAGATAGTACAAACTTTTAATAATATTATTAGACTGATAGAAGTCTATAAAACATCTTCATAAAACTGTCAAATAAACCAAATGATAAGATGTATAGAGAAGCATATGACCAACCAGGCTGCCAAAATCGCTAGAAGAAAAGGATATATAAGTATATTATACTAGGCCATCTGAATTGGAAGTCTAGAAAGTCAGTTAATTCTAAGTTGCAGTTAGTAGGAGATGATAAAAAAGAAGTCAAAAAAATGAGTACTAGGGTTTGAATAAACTTTATAAGGATAATAGTAGTTTAATAAGTAACTCTGATTGCAAGTATTGGTCTTGACTATAGCATCAAATCAGATTAATAGTAAAAGTAAATATGGCTCACTTTGGTAGGTTTATCTCAAGAATAAAAATAGTTTAAGGATTATAGTCCTATAGTTAAAAATAAATAGATTTGGATCTATAATCTAGTGAAATTAATACTAAGATTAGATTAAAGGATTTAAATAGAACATCTAAGCAAGAGTGTTAAGTATAGTAACTAGTAAAGAACCTTCAAACAGACTTTTTAAATAGGTAATATAGAAAAGTTACATATATAGTCAGTTGTACACTTGTCTGATAGTTTAATATAGATACATCTATATAAAACATGTATCTGATATAAGTATTAATAAAAAGCTAGAACCAAAGAGATCACCTTAATACTAAAAAAAAAAGTAATTACAGTTTATAGTCTAATAGAAGAAACAATAACAGAAAATAGTATAGACCAAGAAAAAGTAATTTATCTACTAATCTGGTAGCTTTTTTATAATCAGCTGTTGGAAAGAATTCAAAAAAACAAATCATTGAACTATATAATAGAATAAGAAATATTAAGCAACACAGATATTAATTAGATTACAAAATATAAACAAGTAGCAATTGCTTATGCAGATAATACTACATAGCTCACAAAAAGCAAAGCCCAACTGCTAAAAATTATTGAAATTGCAAAGAAGTTCTTTAAAGCAAATAATATTGAGATAAATAAAGCTAAGTCAAAGCTCATAGTAATGAATTCTAAACTAAAAAAAAAAATAAAAAAATTAAATTGAACAAAGTAGAATAACAAAAGAACCAAAAAACAAAATTGTAAGATCATTAGAAATTTGGCTAAATAGCAGAATAAGAGAGTTACTAATTTGCAAAAAAGCAAAAAGAATAGTTAGTCAAATAATCAAAGATCTCAGATATAAAAAAATAACAATAAGCCAAATTACATATATAAACAATATAGTAATAATCCTATAATTAGAATACTAAGGATGATGATCCTAATGTAATAGTTGGGTTGTTATCCTTTAAGTGGCAGGTCTAAGGTTCAAATCCCATCTATAACAAAATTTGAAAATTATATCTGCATTATAGTAACTGTCTTCTGTCAATCAGTTGGTCTTATATGACTGTAACCCAGATATATCAAGTTAGGTTTTACTAACATTGGAAGCTTGAAGCATCTATATGAAGTGTAATATTACATATATATAAAGAAATGTATAATGGTGTTGTATAAGACTTCAGTGCAAACCCATAACAAGACCATCAGGCATAGAAGACTAAGAAACTAGATAACAAAAACCTACTTGGAAATCCTTGAGTAAAGAGGTAGCATAAACTTTTGATAGTATTATCAGACTGGTTAAAGCCCACAAAACATCTTTATAGGAACTGAAGGTTAAACTGAACATTAAATATGTATAGAAGAGCATATAACCAATCAGGCTGCCAGATTCACTAAAGGAAAAGCATACAGAAGTATACTATAATGAATTATCTAGATTGGTAGTCTGAAAAAAACTGCTGGTTCTGAGTTGCAGTTAGTAGAAAATAATAGAGAAGATGCCAGAAAGATAAGTATTAGGGTTATAGTAAACTTTGCAAGAGTAGAAATAATGTAATGTAGCAGTTAAACAGGTAACACCTATAACTGCAAGTATTAGATAACTATAGCATGTTGCATAAAACTAGGTCTGTATATATGGAACATAAAGGCTCTAGTAAGTTTTCTGTCAAGGATAAAGTAGTTTTAAGGATAACAACTAGTATCGAGAACTTGAATGGGTGTAGCCTTGAGATGTTCTTGTGATACAAAAAGGATTGCATATGCAGAGGGTTTAAATAGGCAAGACTTCTAGTTGGCTTGCAGGTATGGCAACTAGTGTAAAACTTATATAACAATATGTAAGTGAATTATTTAAATTAGGCACCAAAAGTGCACATATGGCTAGTTGTAATCTTTAATGTACAGGTAGCTCCTGGAGGCATGCCATGTTCTATATACTTGAATAAAAATATTGCATCCTCAAGACAGGAACTTTAACTATAAAAAAAAAAAAAAAAAAAAAATTAGGATACCTTTTGCAGTTAACAAAGATGTCAGAAAAGATAATTAACAGAATCTACCAACTGATAATATGTTTGGCCAAACATAAGTGCAACATGATGAAAACTACAAACAATTGTATAACTGAACACAAAGATTTAGAAAATTGTAAATTTTTAAGTCAAAAAATAACAACAAAGCAAATAAGTAGTCTACTTACAAGACTTAATAGGAAAGATTCTCTATGTGATTTAACAAAGCTTAGAATAGTACAAAAGTGCCAGAAAGCAGGCTTAATAAATGATATTTGAGAGTCCAAAAGAAGGTCAGAAGAAACAAAGTATTGAAAACACAACTTAGCTTATCAAACAATAGTCAAGACAAAAAAGATAAAAATAATTATCAAAGCAAAAAACTACTTGTAAAAAGTATATAGTTATGAAATAAAAATAAGAGATTTTAGTTAAAATCAAATCTTGGACAGCAAGTAGTAGTACAATAAATGAGTGAAGTTTGCTATACTTAAACCAACTTATAAACATAAAAGGAGAAAGTCTAATCATATAAAGACAGCTTAAAAGTCTTCAAAAACTGTTATATAAAAAGAAAAAAGCCAAATAGTTTAATAAAATAGAAGAAAAGATATTAATAACACAGACAAGCAAAAAAATACATGACCAATACAAGATTAGTAGTTATAATACTTAGATGCTAATGATTAATTGGACAAAAATATCCAAAGATAAAAGAAAAAAAAAGTGGATTATATACAAATCAAAACATAATCAACAACTTAGCAAAATATTAAGTAAGAAAAAAAAAAGATTTTAGCTAAATATTAGATGTTGTAAAAAGTAGAAGAGAAGACATATACTGAAATAAGCAAATGCAAAGAGTGTAAAAATTGAACAGAACAAATAACAAACAATTGTAAAAAGTGAATAAGATGAAACAATAATATAAAAGCAGTTCCAAAAACATTAATAAAAAAAGGCAGTAACAATATTAATGCAATATTAAAACAAATACTAGAAAACAGAACAATGAAAAAATGAAAAAAAGAGAAAAAAAGACTAATTAGACTAAAACAAATAAAAGAATTAGAGATAAAATTAATCAAAAAACAAAAATTAGATAGTGAAATCATAGTTTATTTAATAAAAGTTCTAATAAAAAACAAGATAAGAAACAAAGACAAGTATATTTTTTATACAGATAGAGCATTATATAAAAAAAAAAAAGAAAATAGTATAAAAAAGATAGGCATTGGTTGAATACAGATCAGTAATAAAGAAAACTGGCCAGAGGAAGAAACAGCATTGAAACTTAAAAGCTGACCTTTAGCAACAACAGCAAAATATAATTAGCAATTCTAACTGTACCAAAGAAAAAAAATATAAAAATACATACAAATAGCTTTGCAGTGCTAAAAAACATTAATAGAGCAATTCAAGACTTAGAAAATGACAAAGTTCTAAAAAAGAAAAATACATTTAGATAATGAATATTGTAAATTTAGTCAAAAGTAAGAGTAATAGAATAGAACTAGTTAAAGTTAAGAGTCACAGTAATGATAAGTGGAATAACAGAGCAGATGTACTTGCAAAAAAAGAAGCAATATGTGGAATGACAATTTTTATAGAAAAGATCAAATGTAATAAAATAAAGTACCATTTAGAATAGAAAAACAGAAAAGTTAATATACCAATAAGACTTCTTTGCAAAATAGTCACAAATATCAGAATTGAAACCAGTTGGAGAAAAACAAATTTGATTCAAGTACTAGAACCAGAAATAGAAAATACTTAATACAATTGGTTAAGTTTTTGAAAAGAGATAAATAGAATAAAAGATGTATACTGCATAACAAGAAAACTTAGTACAAGAAGAGCAATAGTAATTAAATGCATAATAGATGATCTACTAATACTAGAAGAATTAAACAAAAAAAGATCAGAAATATATACAACAACAGATTGCCAAGTATGTTAAACAGGTGAAAAGAAAACTTAGACATATTTGGCAAACTGCAGTAGACAAAAAAGCTTGTAAAAGAGAATAAAAAAGATAGCAATAGTAACAGCATAGAATAATCTTAAAGAAAACAAAAAAATTAGAATTCTATCTTAAGTGCTATATGAGATAATATTCAGAAAAACAGAAGCAGAGGAAATTATTAACAGAAGAGCATTAATAAAAGGGCTAGTTACAAACAAAGTAGAAAAAAAATCAGTCAGATTCTAGATAAACAGGCAACACAGAAATGCATAGAGATAGTAATAAAAACAGTATTGAATACATTCTATAACTAAGTATAGAAAGTTTAATGTGAAAAAATGCATAGATAAGAAAAAAAGATGAATATAATAAGCAAAATGAAAAAAGGTGTTTGAATTAAAAAAAAGTTAGAAAAAAAGAATAAAAAAAGATAAGTTAACAAAAGAAGAAGAAAAGAAAAAGAAGGTAGAAAAAATGAATCAAACAAAAAAGAAAACTTAGAAGACAATTAATATACTTGTTACAAAAAAGAAAAAACCCTTCTAATATAGTTTTAAGTAGTTAGATGAGCAGTTTATCTCTAATTGAAATAGTGCAACAGGTTGCACTTAGGTACCAATAGGGTGGCCAAGTAATACTAAACTTAGATATTAGAAAATTCAATATAATTATAATTGTATATAGGTTCAAAAATTTTAATAAAGTACTATTATTATTGCTTAAAGTTAAAAAAAAAAAAAAAAGAGGATGGTGATCCTAATGTAGTAGTTGGGTTGTCATCTTTCAAGTGGCAGGTTTAAGGTTTAAATCCCATCTATGACAAAATTTGGAAATTATATCTGCATTACGGTAACTGTCTCCTGTCGATTGGTTGGCCTCATATGGCTATTACTCAGGTCAGAGACACAGAAATTTTTCAAAAGCAATTTTTTGAAATAATTTTAAATTTTTTAGTTAAATCAAAATTTTTCAAAATTTTGACCAAGCTTGATCAAAATTTCTCAAAATTTTGGCAAAATTATCAAAAAGTCACATGCATTAAATATTATTGGCCAAAATCAATCACATGAAAATAATATTATTGGATACAAAAAATATATTAATAATGATAAACATTTTCAAAAAAAAAAAAAAAAATTGCAAAAATGTGCTGTTTTCTTTGAAACTAACCACTTGGGTTCGAAGAAGTGAAACTTTACCTTTTTTTGTTTGATTACTATAGCCTTTAATGAAGAAAGGCGGGTTCCTGATTATTTTCCTAAAACTCATGAAATAATTAAATCAGCTAAAAAGTATGACCTCAAAGTCAAACATTACTCTATACACCCACTAGAAAGAATTTCCAAATACTTTTAATGTTCTTAATAATACGTTGGTGTGTACTTACTGTGAACATTCGGTTAGTTGGAAGCAAAAAGTTAGTATTACCACCCATGTTAATTCTAAAACCCATATAAAAAACAAAAAAAATTATGAAATAGCAGCTCAACATAGACAGTCTCAAACTTTGGAGGATTCTATATCCGTGGCAGAGTCTAAAAAAATAGTAGTGAAAGATCTTGTAGAAGCCTTTGTTAAGGCGAATATACCTTTAGAAAAAGTGAATGTACTGCAACCATTTTTTAGAAAACATTGTAAAGAATAGAGTTCAGTATCAAAAGCTTATACATTAAGATGACATTATTTGCCCAGAATATATCAACAACACATTAAGAATTTAAGAGTTATTTTTCAAAACAAGCCTGTAGCTATAATCATGGATGGAACAACAGATAGTCGAACCTGAAGTGTTGTGAACATTTTGTTCAATTATCACAAAAACATCAAGCTTGTAGTAGTTGATTACTTAAGTTCTGTTAACAAGATTACTATGAGTCAGCTAATTATTAAAACGTTATTTGAATAGTTTATACCATTTAATTGTTCATGTCTTTTAGTATCTGATTCGGCCTCTTACATAAAAAAAAGTTATTGTGAGGTCCTTAAACCAATTTTACCACAACTTGGTTATTTACCCTGTTTAGCGCATATTCTTAATCTTATTAGGTAAAGATTTTTTTAATTTAATTATAATAATATGATATATTGTATTTTAATTAATTTAATTTTTTATTAATTAGCCAAGCATAGGTATCAATTCCACAAATGGGTTTAGTTAAAACCTTATTATTAAATATCAAAAAAACATTCATTTATGCAAAAGCAAGACGTACATGATATATCAAGTTTTTAGCAAGAAATGAAGTTCAGAATTCAATGAATATTCTACTTTATGTAGATACTCATTGGAATTTATGGTTTCAGATGGCATTCTACATAAATGAACATTATCAACATATTCGAAACTTTTATTTAGAAGAACATTTGAATGATTCAAATGAAATGGTTGATAAATTATTCAAGTTTTTTAATGATACGTCTAATAATGGTTGTGCGCAAATCTATCTTTCTTTTATTAAACTTTATGTGCAACAATTTATTAATGATTTGAATTTTTTTCAACACAAAAATCTTCCTTTATTTCCTTATATTGAGGGACAGTTAGATTAATTAAAAGTTTACATTAATAATAGAACACAATTAGAAAATTTGGATGGGTCTTTAATTTCTTTAATTTAAAATCTTAATTTTGATCCTCAAGCATTTTTACCAATATTTAGGTCAGCTTATGACGCTGCTTCAAAAAAATTTAATGATCATATTTCAAATTACTCCTCTCATGTGCTTTTTAAAGCATCACAAATATTTGATCCAAAATTCATTAATATTACTTCATCTAAAAATATTCTTTCTTACAGTACTTCGATTCGTGAATTTTCAGATCTTTCATATGAACTTATTCAAGATTAGATTAGATATTGTAATTTGGATCTATTTTCAATAGAGTATTTGAATATAGAAGAATTTTGGCAAAAAATTTTATACAATTTACCTCTTTTAAGCCAAATTGCTTTAGATTATATTTGGTTACCACTCTCATCATGTAGTATAGAACGTAGCTTTTCTGTTTATAATAATATTTTGAATAAGGATAGAGAAAATTTAAGCCAAGATTCTCTTCAAATGCTTAATATTTTATATTATAATCATTCAGAATTATTGTTTTAAATAGTTTTAAATAGAATTAATAAAACTGAATTGAAAATTTTGCTTAAAATAGTTAAAATTTTTATTTTTGTTTAATCGAAATAAATCGAAATTTTCACTCAAATAGCCCAAAATAAATCAAAATTTTTACTAAAATCAATCGAAATTTTTACTTTAAATCAAAATAATTTTTCTGTGTCCCTGCTCTTATGGCATCTAAGTGCATGTCTGCCACATACCTGTACACAGTTAACTTGGCAATCACTTGTGGTCATGGTACACATTAAACCACTACACAGACAAGAATACTTACTAAACTTAATATAGTATACCAAATGTCAGGGGTACTGTCTTCTGTAAATCCTACTCATATGTCCCACTTATATGTTTTATCTGGTCTTGTTTCTTCTGCCTTCTAATCTAACTATATCTAGTATTACCTTGTTCCCTACATTTCCCATCTTTTCGTCACTATATCACTTCCAAATTGGTCCTACTCGGGTATGTCTGATCCTTATGATTTTCTTATCTTTGGTTTGTCTGTTATTAATTTCCCTAAGGTGTTCTGACAATAGTCTAGGATCTACAATGAACCTGTATCTCAAGCCAGATTTGCTATTACTATTGGTCTTTTGACCAATCTGTATCTCAAGCCAAACCTGCTGTCACTGTTTCTGCAGATGCCTTAGGTTTT
>CAJVQA010003864.1:0-18574 GCA_910591915.1 Cetraspora pellucida | reverse complement strand
TTGTACAAACTGTAACAATATGTTTGAATAAACAGACTTGAGGCATGACCTCACCTTAACTCCAAAAAAAAAAAAAAGACTATTAGTAGTACTATTATATATTTGATATATTATTGAATTCTAAATTTAAACTTAAAAAGAAAACTAAATAATCAAGTAATAATAAATTATTAATTATAAATTATAATACTAATAATGCATTAGAAAAATTCAACTTTTTATCTAATTGAAGAAGATCAATATATATATATATATATTATATATTTACAGATATATTAAGAGACAATTTCTCAATATCCAACCACTTTCCTCTGTAGATCTCTTAATTGAAATTTACAGAAAGCAAAGAACACAAATAACATCAAAACATATAAGCAAACAGCATTTAGAACACTAAGGAAAAAGATAGAAAATTATAGAAATACAATTAACCAAGTTGAAAACAAAAAGTAAACTAAAGCGGTAGCAAGCAATAGCAAAAAAACAAATTTTTGACAAATTTTAATAAACAAAATCAACATATAGATATAGAACAGAGTAGGTTAAATAAATTTATACAAAGCTCTTAAAGAAAAGTTCTAGCACAAAAAATATAAGCTTTTTAGCAACACAACAATATAGATATAGCTCTTTTTAACAAGGTTTTAATTAGTTTAAACTTGGTGTAAAAGTTTTGTAAAAATTCTTTATCATTTTTTTTGGAAAAGTGGAAAATCACCCTAAATCCTGAAACAATCAGTCAGAACACATGATCAGTTGACAACAAAACAACAACAACACAACATATTACATGTACAATGATATTATTCTAATTAGGAAATAACAGATAGAAATCTTTACATGCACTACTAAGCAAATAAATAAACAACAAACTAATATAGAAATGGAAGTACAGTGCAGGCCTTCCAGATGACACAAAACTAATTCAACATATAAGAGATTTTGATGATAGAAATAGAAGATATATAGACAGCAGAATATTAGAAATTTTATCGAAGTAAATAGATAATCCAAGTAACTTAGAGTACATAGTGAAAGATTTTACAATCTATAATTCAAAAAACATCATAATAGGTAATATACTTCTTTATAGGCAAGTACTTGAAGTACTCAAAAGAGCAGAAACCTTTTCAGTAACAAGAAACATAATAGAATAATAGGCAGGTAAACTTTTAGCAATAGATCAAAACCTAAAATCATTTAATTACTTGTTGAACATGAAGAGTGAAGAAATACTGAAAGAGGAAGCAAAAATAGAAGAAATAAAAAAAGGTAAAAATACTAAGAATATAGATATAGTTTATATTATAAAGAAGAGACAACAATATAAAATTAATAGCAATGAAGAAGACAACACAAATCTAAATATAGTCATCAGCCAAATGCAAGGTCTCAGCATATCAATATTATCATACTGAGAACCAGTAGAATATCTAAATAAAGAGATTAAAAAGTTAGCAATAACAGCAGATATAAACAAAAATAATACAAGAGATAAAAAAGCTAAAAAAAGTCAAGAGAGTGCAGCAGATTTCCTATAGCAAATAGAAAGAGGCAAAACAGTAGATTAAAATCAAGAAAGTATAGAGTTAACTAAAGAAAATAATAAAATACCTATACTAGTAAATACAATAGAACATAGCCAATGGTTCCTAACAAATTGGATATGTGACAAAAGCAGATCATTCAAAGCAAATATGCCAACATATACAATACTAAGTGAAAATAAAGACAAAAGATTAAAATATACACAATGAATCCTATATGGCAATCACTATATCAAAATGATTAAAGAGGTCTTTAAAAATAGAAACAGTTAAATTGAAGTAAATTTCGACTGCAAATTTAGTAGAAATGCAGCAATGGATAGAATTAAAGAAAAAAAAAAAACTGGCTAAAACTTATTCCAAAAGAAACAAAAAGCTAAGAAAAAAAACCAAGCAGCCAAACAGTAAACAACAATGAAAAAAACAAGAATAAACTCAAAGAATACAAAAAAATTGGTAAAAAAAAAGATAATAAAAACATGTACTTAGTAGAAGATGAGTTAGAGTTATATATATATCTAATAATATAGGATCTATCAGCAAACATCAATGCAGAAGAAGTAGAATATATATGTAGAAATCTTAAAGAAACACAAATAGAATGCATTAAAAAATCTAAATATAAAGCCTTAGCTGTAGTTAGAGTAAATGAAAAAACCATATCATGGTTCTTACCAATTGGCATATACAGGCTAGCAAGAGTAACTATAAGAGAAGAAGACTTTAACCAACACAATTTATGGAACTAGTCATAGCAAAAATATTAGAACTACTGAGTAATGTATCAGAAGTATTACTATTATGATGCTTGAAGAAAAGAGGAGCAAAATCAGTATATATTTCATTCAACAGAAATAGAAATCAGAGAAAATCTGCAGCAATAACATTCATAACAGAAAAAGAAATAAGTGCAGCATAAACAAAGCCAATAAGATTTAACAATCACTTATTATTTTGGTTTGACTATATTGAAAGAAAAGGAAAAAGTGAAAGAAAAAATAATACTACAAGTTATAAAAGAAGAGGTTGTGATAGTAAAAGTTTTGATAAAGAAATATACAAAAATAATTGAAGAAAAAAAATTAAACAAAGAAACAACAGGAACAGAAATGATGACAAAAATACAGAGCATCACAGAAAAAACTCAATAATCAAAAACAAAAAGCAGAAGAAAATAAAAAAAAAAAAAAATTCAATCTCAGACATAAGAAGAAACTTTACATATTGAAAATATCTTAGAATGAATACTAGAAAGATTAGAAAAACTAGAAGAAGACAGAAGAAATAATGGGATAAACCAACCTAAATGCTCCTAAGGGTGCCACAGTTGAACCAATAAATATAGACAAGGAAATTGAAATATTTTTGCAAAATGAAAGAAAAATTTTCAAAAAGGAAAGAGAAACTAGATTTTCTTATAAAGAAGAAGAATACAGAGCAAAAAAAGAAAAAAGTTAAAAGTATAAGAACAAAATGAAAACTACTAAAAGAGAAATAGAAAGAAGGAAAAAAAGAGATAAAACTAGCATGCCACAACATCAATGGACTTAAGACCAAAGGTTGGAAATTGGAAAATCTGCTTGGCTGGGCAGAAGAAGAGGAAATTGCAATATTAGGAATTATAGAAACAAATATTACTAAAAAAGAAGAAAGGTTTCTAATGCATGCAGCAAGCAAAAACTATATAGGATACTGGTCAAATGCAGCATAAGCTAAGAAAAAAAGATCAGGTATAGGAATACTAATAGAAGAACAATGAAAAAGCATGTGGGTGCAGTTAAGAGAATAAATAAATATATAATAGAGATTATATTATACTTCAAACAACTGGAGCTAGTAGTGATAGAAGTTCAAATAACAAGACAATAGGAAAAAACATTCAACAAAAGATTGTAGAAATGGTTACTAAACAGAAAAGACAAATACAAGTTGTGATTATAAGTGACTTTAATCATACAGCAGACAATATATTAGATAGACAACACACACAACCAGAAAATTTTAAAAAACTACTAATTTTTAATTAGATGAAGAAACAAGACTTTATAAATACATATAGAAATATACATCCAACAAGCCAAAATTACATGTGGTCAAACAAAGAAGCTGCAACAAGAATTGACTATATTTAGATATCAGAAGAACTGGCCTTGGGCTTGCAAAAAGCAAACATTGAGAAAACAGAAGAAATTACAGATAGTGATTATAAAATAATAATTGCAGAAATATAGATTAAACATATGGTAGGAAAAAACAGCAAAGCAAAGGTTAAAAGAAAAGAACAATCAAGAACACTATATTTATATAATCAAACAAAACTAGAAAATTAGAAAAATTATATGTAGGAGCTGCAAAAGTAATTAGAAGTAAAGAAAAGTCTAAAAAATATTCAGACAGAAGTGCAAGACATAAAGGAACATATAAACAAGATAAATAATATATGGGATACAATAGAAGAAGCAATTATCATTGCAGCAAATAGGCATTTGTCTAAAAAAAGAATATATAACACAATAGCAAATAAAAAAACTAGTCGAAAAACACAACAACATGAAAAAGATATTATAAAACTACAAAAATTAACCAAATATGCAAAGACAAAAAAAGATCAGAAAGTAACAGAAGAAGAAAAAAATGAAACAAATGAACAATTAAAAGTGCTAGGCAACAAAATAGGGGCAAAGCTACCAAAATTACAAAGGCATTAGTCAAATGCTTGAATAGAAGATATAAAGGAATGGCAAAAGCTTTTATAAGAAAAAAAGAAGAAAGACTGAAAACAAGCACAGAGAAGACAAATAGAAAAGAATGTAGACAAAGGATGTGAAATAATCAAAACAGACTAAGAGAAAATGCTTGCCAGTCTTCTAAATAAGCTGTATAAAAAGATAATGCTTGATAGACTCATTAAGCAAATAGAAGAGGATACATTTTTAATAACAAAGCCAGAGGAGGTTAAGATGAATGTAGCAGAACATTATAGAATACAGTTTAGAAAAAAAAACACTAAACTAGAAACAATAACAGAAAAGTGAAAAGAGATATACAAACCAAGAGAAAACATTAGAAGAAATGGTATGTGGAATTTGAAAAAAAAATCAAGAAAAAGAAATAGGAAGAGACATTAAGAGAACTAAAAACAAAAACAGTTCTGAGTATCTCAGATATAAGCTATATACTGATCAAAAAAGCAAGAATGAAAACACAAAAAATCTTTAGAAGCTTTGCAAACTTATGCCTAGAAATAAGAAAAATTTCAACAAAGTAAAAAATAGCACAAGTGTACCTGATACCAAAAGATATAGAATAGGGATATAGTTTAAACAACATTTACCCAATAGTGCTAATTGAAACATTCAGAAAAGTTGTAACAAAGGTGGTAATGAAAAGGCTTGCCAAAGTATTCATAGAAAGAGAAATACTTAAAGGACCAAACTTTGCAGGCCTTTCAGAAAATTCAACAAAGCAACCAGTACAGATTTTAAATATGATAATGGAGAAAGTGAAAGAAAAAGATAAAGAAATATAGATACTGTTGTAAGATATAAAAAAGGCATTCGACTCAGTTCCTCTTGAAAGTCTTAAACTAGCATTGCAAAAAGTTAAAATATCTAAAAGAACAATTTAATATATTTTGAAGTTGTTCTACAAAAGACAATTGAGAATAATTACAGCTTATGGCTTATTAGAGAATTAATAGCAAGAGATAGAATAGACCAAGGTAAAGTAATCTCACTACTAATATGGCATCTCTTTTATGACCTATTACTAGAAAGAATTCAAGAAGATAAAAGTTTAGAATATACAATTGAGCAATATATACAAAAAGGCATGCAATACAACAATATTACAAAATATTATCAATTAGCAATTGCATATGCAGATGATACAACATGGATTGCAAACAGTAAAAGGCAACTATTAAAGATCCTAGAAATAGCTAAAGAGTTCTTTGAAATGAATAATATAAAGATAAATAAATCAAAGTTGAAATTAATAATAATAAATACAAAAATCGAAAAAAAAGAAAAAGTAGTAATATATAGGAAAAGCAAAATAGTAAAAGAACCAAGACATAAAATAGTTTGCTCATTGGAAATATGGTTAAACAGTAGAATGTGAAAAATACAAGTAAAAAAGAAGGCAAAAGAGATAGTAAGCCAGACTATAAGAGACCTAAAACACAAAAAAATAACAATGAGCCAGATTATATATATAAACAATATAGTAATAATATCTAAACTAAGCTATATGTTACAGTTAATAAAGATGTCAAATAAAAGCCTAAATGAAATACATTAACCAATAATAAGTTTGGCAAAACAAAAGAGCAGCCTGCAAAGAATAGTAAAAAATTGCATAATAGAATACAAAAATCTTGGCAGCTATAGAATATTATAACAAGAGTTAACTATGAAACAAGTAAGTGACTTTGTAGAAAGACTGAACAGACAAGATAGTCTCAGACAACTAATAAAGCTAAGAATAACACAAGGCTGTCAAAGAGCAGACTTAGTAGAAAATATATGAAAGATGAAAGAGTGGCCAAAAATTAAAACATATTTGAAAAACAACTTAGTATGCCTTACAATACACAAAGCAAAAAAACTAAAAATAAATATTAGAATAGAAGATGAACTATGAACAATGTTTGGGTATAGTACTAAAATACAAGAACCGATAGATGCACAATTGTAGAAAAAAGAAACAATTAGAGTAAATGAAACTGATCTAATATATCTAAACCAACTACTCGACACAAGAAGAGAAAAACTAATTATATGACAGCAGCTAAAAAGCTATTAAAACCAATTAAGTAAAGAGAAAAAAGCAGAATAGTTCAAAGCAATTGAATCAAAAGTGCTCAGCAGCTCAGAGAATAGAGTAGTACAAAGATGCTTTAGAACAGATAGACAAAACACTTAAGCAATGCAAGTCAAATAGGGGCATATTTCAGAAAATAAAAGAACGAAAAAATGAATAGTACATGGTACATGAGACTATAGACAGCTTGGAAAGGTGATTAAAAAAAAAAGTGTTAATTAAACATTGGCAGATGAAGTGCAAAGAGAACAAAGTAGCAACTGAAATTAACAGATATGAAGGATGTATAAGTAAAGAAGAACAGATAGAAAACAGTTGCCAGCAATAGATAAGATTAAATAAAAATATTTATATAATTTCAGATAGATTAATAAGAAAGGATAGCAATCAAATTAAAATAGCAATAGACCAAATAATAGACAAAACAGAAATGAACAGATCAAAAATAATTGAATGCAAGTTAAAGGGTCTAACAATAATAGAAGAACTAGAGATAAAAATTATTAAATAACAAAAATTAGAAGGAAATATTAGCCAAGAAATAATAGAAGTTCTAAAAAGAAACATTATAAAAAACAAGAACAAATATATAATATATACTAATAGTACAACTAATGGGAAAAATAGTAAAGAGCTAATATCTAAAAACGATATGAGGATAGGATAGGTCCAAACAAATAAAACACAAGAATGGCCAGAAGAAAAATTAGCATTTGGACTAGAGAGATGGCAAACATCAACAGTAGCAGAGTTGGTAGCAATTTGGGCAGCAATTCTAATGATACTTAAAGAAAAACAAATAGAAATATATACAAATAGTAATGCTGCAATAAGAAATATTAGTAGAAGTCTAGAACAAGTAGACAGAAACAATATTATTAAGAAAAAAAAAGTGATATAGATAATGAAGATTGAAGACCTTGTCAAGACAAAAAACATTTAGATAGATTTAGTTAAAGTTAAAAGCTATAGCAAAGACAAATTAAATGATAGAGCTGATAGTTTAGCAAAGAAGAGAATAATAAGTAGGAAAATAGTACAGGTCAAAAAAGTTAGTTGTAAAGAAATAGAGTACTGCCTAGAGTAGAAAAATAGAAGAACTGACATACTAGCAAGACTGCTTTGTAAATTAGTAACAAATGCAAGACTAGGAGCAGAGTGAAAAGAAATAAAAGTAGTTAAAAGTTTAGAACCAGATGCAGAAATCACAATTTATGACGACTTATTTTTGGAAAGGCTAAAGACAATAAAAAGAATTCACTGCATGACAAGAAAAAGCAGCTCCAGAAGAAGTGCATTTATTAAGTGTATAATAGATAAACTTCTGATCTTAGAAGAACTCAACAGAAGAAGTTCAGATATATATACAACAATAGAATGCCAAATGTGCCAAGATAAAGTAAAAAAAATGCAAGCACACTTGGTAGCATGCAAAGAGCAAGAAATCTCTGAAAGAGAATCCAAAAAGTGACTATCACAACAGCATGGAAGAAGTTAAAAGAAGAAAAAAAGATTCAGATTCCTTCATATATGTTATATACAGCACTCTTTGGAAAAACAGAGGCAGAGGAAGTTAAAATAAGAGAAGCACTAATAAAAGGCCTAATTCCAAAAGAAATATAAGACAAACTAGCAGAACTATTAAACATGAGATCAAGATAGCAGTTTGCAAATACAGTAGCAATAATGGCCTGTGACACATTCTACAAACAAGTATGAAGAATACATTATAAAAAAATTATTGAATAAGAGAAAAAAATTGGAATAACAAATAAAATTAAAAGGAAAAAAGGTGGAAAGCTGAAGAAATCAAGAAAATGAAAAATAGCAAATCAGAAAAAAAAAGAGAAAAAAGAAGAAATATAAGAAAAAGAAAAGCAAGTTGAGAAAGAAGTAATGAAGACAATGTTGGGGCTTGTTATAGAAAGGAGAAGACCTTTTTATTATGAACTTTAAGTAGTCAGATGAGCAGCTTACTTTTGTTTGAAGTAATATGACAGGTTGCACTTAGGTACTATTAAGGTGGCTAGGTGATGCTAGACTTAGATATTAGAGATATTTATATAGTTACAAATGTAATTCCAAAAACCTAATAAAGTACTAATGTGACTGCTTATAAAAAAAAAAAAAAACAATTTTAAATCTGATACAAAACTATTTTAATCTACATTTATTCATATTAATTAATAATCAATAAAATTTTTTAATATTAGAAAGTATTATACAGAGTGTAGTAAGAAAACTGTACTAATTTTGTATTATAAATACATTGTAGTTGTTATAAGCTTATCTATAAACTAATTGGTACTTTCTATAATAATAGCACTTGTAGATATAATTAGCTAAATCAACTATACCATTAAGCAAAATAACAATGAAGATTAAAAGTTATTTGAGTATTATAAAATAATGTTATTTATACTGCTTTAATAGATCTAGATTAGATTTAATTCTTTGAACACTTTTTAAAAAAATAGGTTTAGTCAAAAAGAATAGTTTTTTCAGCTTTTAAATAGTATAGTAAAACTATAATAGTAAAGTAATTTCAAAAAAGAATAAAACTATACTGATGCAAGTATAAAACAAAAATCAAAACTGTATAATAATAATAAGCTTAAAAAAAAAGAAACAAATAATACAAAAATAACAGAATGTATTATATTATACTTTACTAATAGTGCCTATTGAATTTGTAGTTGCTTTGTTTTTTTTAGTAGCTATTTTTTACTATGTAAATACTTAGTTCAGAAAGTTGTAAATCTATCTAATAGAGATTATTGACAATTAATTAGAAGTAACTTTGAACATTATACAACACTACTATTTCTTAAAATAAAAAAGTTAAAAACTATTAATACCTTGTTTATATTATCTACAATACTGATCAAAACTTATAATTATGATGATACATTTTATAAAATTCTTAAAGATGGTGCTTACATCTTTGTTGAGTTAAACTGGCCTTTATTTGAATATGCATTTAAACATGTTTGTATAAAAAAGTTAGCTAATAATTAGAATTATATTTGTGCAGTTATAAATTATAGTAAATTATTAAAAATAAAAAATAAAGTACAAGTAGTAAAACAAAAAAAGCATTGGCAAAAAATATGAACATCAGAAAATAAAAAACTATATTTAATATATTTATTATTTTTAAATGAAATAAGTAGCTATGATGAACCTAATCTTAGTAAAAAGTACAATAATTAACTAAAGAAATATAGAAATTAGTAATTAGCATTATTAATCTATTAATTTCTGCTAGATTTTTTTTATTTTTATAATTTTATTTTTGTATTTTAATATACAGTCTATTCTTGTTTATATCAACCTATTTGAATTGGTTTTAAATGATATTGATAGTAATATTAATGAGAAATTATATTAAAGTTGATATATATAAGAGAATTTTGATAAATAAAAATTTATAAAAATTTTATTTGTGGTTTAGGTTGATATTAATGAGATTGATATTAATGAAGATTGACTATATAATTAATAATAAATTAATAATAAATTAATAGTAAATTAAAATAATTTGTTTTTAATTTTTTTTGGTATTAAAATAAGGTTATATTCTCTAGTCTTTATTAGTATATTTGTATAGCTAATACAAATCTATTTATATATTATCTATTACTATATATCTATTTAAACATAAGACTCAGATGTATTTATCTGCAATCTAAACCTATTAGAGTTTTGTATTGTATTTTATTTACATCTAATCTGAATATTTGTTTTACTACTAATTATATTAGGTAACTTGCATATTCCTTCTATGTTTCATAACTTATTTTTAGCAACTTCCAAATTGGTTTATCAGGTTATTTACTTCTTTTGAGCTTCCATCTTTGATTTATCTAAAAAATGCCTCTCTAGCATATATCTCAAGTCAGAGCTTTTGCTGCTATTGCTAACTTTTCAGTTCAGATACTAGTAATATGTATTTCAAGCCAGAATTTTGCTGCTATTGTTGGTTTGCAACTTTTTTTGGTTTTAGTATTATTTTCAACAGATAGTGTATCTAATTTGCTCCTTAAGTATTTTCTTTTATGATATAGATAGAACTCTATTTTAGAGATAAATACACATCTTTTTCTAGTTATTGACTGATGTTTCCACTACTATTACTTAGTATTGCAAATTGTCTTTGTTCTGTTTCTAACTATGAACAATCCTCCTGTCTTTTTAAAAACATTTTAGTCTGAATTTATATTTAGACTAAGGTGTTCATACTATGTTCAAGTAGGTTTTTACTTCTAATTTAAATATCTCAATCTTAATTGGTATAGCATTTATATTAATATATTCTATTTGTTACATTATAGGCTTTTATATAAATGTAATCAAAGCTTTGATTTGGAATCTTTAAATGTACAAAACAGATTACAATTTCTCTATGCAGATAGCTATCTTCTATTCTTAGTTATTTCATTGTGCTAGAGTTGCTTCCAATCTTGATAAGGCTAATTCTTTGTCACAAACTTTCTATGTATACACTACTTTTTTTACTACTCTAGTTTATGTTACCTTGGCATTACTCTCTTAATCAAGTACTCTACAAGTTGGATGCAAAGATGTTAATACTGCTCTGTTTCTAGAAGACTTATATGTATAACTCATTGTATAACAGAACTTTTTGTAATGCCACTGTCACACATAGTACCTATACTTTGCAAAATCAGTTTTCTTTTGGAAATTCTTTTTTTATTATATACTATACTTGGACTTAACTATAGAACTTCATGTTCAATTACAGGCTTCTTATAGTTTACAAAGGCTAAAGTTTTTTAATTTTTGTCTTTAGCCAAACTTGAACTGTTGACCTTAACTATAAGAATATAGAAGTTTAATTATTAAGATATAGAACTTATATCTTATTTGTTTGCAATTTTAAGTTTATTAATAATATATATCTATATAAAAAAGAAAGCAATAATAGATTTTTTTTGATAATTGATTATTTATCTTAATGTCTAAGCTTTTTTATTGGCTGGCTTAAAAGAATTTCTGTGTCTGCAGTAGTAGTGTTTTATTATATGATCTGTAAAATCAATAGTTATCTTAATTATATCTTTAATAAATTTGTTGATAATTAAATATTAACAAAAAAAATAATTAATAATAACTGTATAGTACATAGTATCATATAGAACTAGCATATTCATATATTTGAGTACTTTATATTTTATATAATAAACATTAATATATTATTCAAAAGCATTATATAAAAAAGATATATTAACTAGTATTAAATTAGCAAAAGTTTTTTAATTGATTAGTTGATTAATTATTTTTTTAGTTGGTTATAACTAATTAATTAGTTGCAACTAATTTATTAAATAAATAAATTATTTTTTAATTAATTTTTTGCAACTAATTAATTAATTTTTTAGTTGATTAGTTGAACTAATTAATTATTTAAAAGAAAAAAAAAAAACTTTAAACTAAAAATTTAAATTTATTAGATTATAATAATAAATTTAAATTACTAATTTAAAACTTTTTTTAATACAATTTAAATTTTTTTATAATTTCTAAATATAAAGAGAAGATTTGTTAAAATTTTTATATAGTTATAAAGAAAATTAGTTTCATTATATGATATGGATACTGTTTATTTTGCCTTTTTACTGATATTTAGCTATAGATCTTGCACCTAGTTAACAAAAATTCTTGTATTACTACTATAGCTATTATGTCTAAATCTAAGGTTCTTAAATGCTACTGCATTCATAAAACCTGATTGATAACATTCTTGCACTATTGCTATAGCAGCTTCAAAGTTTAATTACTACTAGAGCTATAAAGTTTAATAGCTAAGGTTTTTGTATTGGCATTGCAGCTATAAGACATAATTATATAAAACAAGATTTGTACTATTATAGCAATTGTAAATTCTAAAAAAGCAAAAGCAAAATAAGGTTTTTGTACTGCTACTTTAGTTATAAAGCTTAACTTTACTTATTAATATATTTTATATAATAAACCTGCTATTAAAAAAACAACTAACTTTTGACCTCTAAATAAAAAGTTTTTGGCATAAACATCTAGTTGTAAAATATAAATATTACTAATATTAGGTATATAAAAAACTTTTAAAATATCCAGATCAGAAAGTATAATGATCTAGTAAAGTGGTCAGGTTGTCAACTTCCAAGTAGCAGGTCTAGATTTCAAATTTTAGCATTAGTAAAAATTTAAAATTCTTTCTATATTATAGTTAACTAATTTCTACTATTGGTCAGAATTAGATATTTGTTATCTGTATTATATTAGCATAACTAAAAGATTACATAGTATTTATGCAATGATTGTACTTTGTATAAAGGAACACAAACTAGTACTAGATAGTATGAACTTATGATAAGTCTTTGTGGCCATGTAAATCACCAAAACTAAGAAAACAGAAGCCTATTTGAAAAACTTAAGTAGAGAAGTAGTCTGAACTTTCAATGATGCTACTGTAAAGACTAAATCTATAAAACAGAACTAAAACTTATAAAGCTAGACAAATGTACTAGTTTTTGAAAAAGGGCCAGATGAACCAATCAGGTTATTAGAATTTCTGAATTTTTGAAAAAAAAAGTATATGTTGAAGAACATGTAAATCAGAAATATATAGTTACAATCTGTTTTTTTAGACTATCTAAATTGGCAGCTTAGTAGAACTTGATTTGAATACCAAAGTAGTAAAGATATGTTGTGAAGTCAGTACTAGGATTGGGGTAAACTCTACAAAAACTTAGTAGTTTAATAATATGTTCTGACTGCTAGTGTTGAGCTTGATCATAATGATATTAGATCAGCTATAAGAATGAGATACAGAAGATTCTAAAAAGTTTAATACAAGGTCAAAGGTTTTTTATGTGAATAAACTGCTTTAAAAACTTAGTTATAGTATATTTTTATTAGTATCAGCTAGGATTATTAGTAGGCAGAAGTAGGTGAATAAATACAAAAACCAAAATGTTTAAATAGAAAATCTATAAGCAGATTTCAAATATAGTAGCTAGTATAAAAC
Organism: Cetraspora pellucida; assembly: GCA_910591915.1. Lineage (NCBI taxonomy): Eukaryota > Fungi > Glomeromycota > Glomeromycetes > Diversisporales > Gigasporaceae > Cetraspora > Cetraspora pellucida. The sequence continues at coordinate 5,173 of CAJVQA010003864.1, read as the reverse complement.
CTTCAGATGGACTATTTAAATTAGACAATAACTAAAATTGTATAAGTAACTAGTAGTATACTTTTTTCATAGTTGTCTTCTGTAGTTGTAATGCAATTATTAACTAAATATTCTATTAATAAAATTCTGAATCACAAGTACTTAGCTTAATATTTAAAAAAAAAAATTTATTCATCTACTTTTAAAAATTACATAAATTATCTGATTATTATTTTTAATAAATTAAAAACTGTTAGTCTTAACTAAATATAAATAAGTGTTCTCTTTTTTTAAACTTCAATTACAGTTTTTAAATCATATAGTAGGTCATAATGATGTTTGCTCTGATAATAGTAAAGTTAATAAAATTAAGACTTTTTTCACTTTTGTAAATTTGCATTAGCTTTAAGAATTTATAAAACTAATGTTTTATTATTACAAGTTTATTTTAAATTTTACTTTAATTGCCTGTTTATTATATTATTTGCTAAAAAAGAAGATTAAATATAAGTAAAAAAAAACAAAAAAATGTATTTTAAAGGCTAAAATGATACTTAATCAAAGTTCTTATATTGTGTTATCTGAATTTTAACAAACCTTTTGTAGTTTATACTAATGCATTTGATTACAGTTTAAATATTATTTTGGCACAGAATGATAATTTTAAAAATAAGTATATTATTGCATATGCAAGTCAAAGCCTTATACTAAAGCAGAATATAACTATACAACTACTAAATTGAAATATTTAGTTGTTCTGAAGGCAATAAAACACTTCTGATATTACTTTGGCTTAGATTTTTTTGTTGTTGTTACCAATTATGCAATCTTAAAATGACTTCAAACATTTCAATTGAATGAATATTGCACTTAATAGATATTATAAATGCAATCTTACAATTGTATGATAATTTACTATCATAGTTATAAATATAGCAATGCTAATGCATTGTTTTGAATTTCTAAACTACTGAAACCTGCAAATTAAATATTGAAAATATGACTAAAAAGAAAAAAAAAAGTAAAAGAGAAAAATTCAGATATAACAATTATAATTAAGTTTCTGATGTCCTAATATACACAACTTAGTAATAACTACCTATTTGCTTATATTTTACCTTTTTATACTTAACTGTTTAAAAGTATTTAGTGCAACTATAAAAAAAAAAAATTATATATATATATAATAACATATAAAGTTTTTTGATGTTTTGTTAATATTCAGTACAAATAATTATAGAGTTAACTCACTATAACTACCTAAAGAGATATTTGAAAAATAGATACTTACCTTTTATATACAATAAAGACCAACAATAATAGTATAAAAAAAAGAATAAATATGTTGAACTTAAAGAAAGTTTGTTGTATAAAAAAAATCATAAAGTCAAGAAAAGGCTTCTTCAAGTGCTCTAATAACTTAATCTTATTTCTAATACATACTTACTTGCTTGGTAAACACTTTAGTAAAGATATTATATTTAAAAAAATCTATAACCTATACTTTTAGTCCTAAATATACCAAAATATAAGAAAATATATACAAACTTGTAACTCTTGCTAAAGAAGAATCTGATTATATAAACAAGACCTTTTGCATCTAATACTTGTTTTTGCTCACTTTTTTAAAATTAAAATAGACTTTGTAGATTCTTTGCCCAGAACTTCTAGATTAAATTAATATATTATAATAGCAACAAACTTTATGATCTGATGGCCAGAAGCTCAACTAGTACAAAAAGCTGATGCCTAAACTGTTGCAGATTTCTTGTATAATAACCTAATTTGTTATTATAGATGCTCTGACTAAATATTATCTGACTGTAAAACACACTTTTGAAATAAAATAGTAAGAATCCTGTTAGAAAAATTAAGCATAAAACAGCATTTTTCTATCTTATACTATTTTTGAATGAATGGTCTTATAGAAAGGTTCAATAAAACCTTATATAAAGCTCTTTAAAAATTAATTGAGAATGTTATAAAATAAGATCTATTAGTATTTTTAATATTTTTTGCCTATCATACTGCCTAAAATATAACTACTAAATTGTTCTTTTTTTATTTTGTTTATAATTATAAAGCCAAACATCTTATTCATCTTAGCTATAATAAAAAATTGCTTGAAAAAACTACTTGTAATAAGTTTTTGAGCTTGTAAATAAAGTTTTAATTACTAAAAGTCTGGTTATACTAGAAAAACAATTACTGTTAATGTTTAAAGCTTTTAATTTTATGAAATTTTTAGAAGTGTGATAACTTAGTAAAGTGGATAAGTTGTCAATTTCTAAGTAATAAGTTGGGAGTTCAAAATCCACTGATAGTGAAAATTTGAAAAACTACCTATATTATATTAGTATTATGGAAGATAAGTGATATTACAACAACAGCACTCTATCAATCAATTGGAATTAGTACCTGTAATATGATTGCACTAGATGACTGGCAGGTTATAGGTGCAATGTTAAAATTACACAGGGAAATGTAAACTGGTATTGGATAATGCAAATTCAAGATAAGTCCTTGTGGCTATATAAATCCATAAACTGGGAAACTGAAGCCCACTTGAAAAAACCTAAGTAAAAAGGTAGCACAGATTTTTGACAGTACTACTGTAAAGGCTAAATCTAGAAAATGAATACCAATGTGAAAGAAATTAGTCAAGCAAGAATCTCAGGTGAAAGTACCATTAACCAGGCTGCTGAAAGTTTTGAACTAAAGAAAAAGGACCTTAGAAGCAGACTTTGAGGTACCAGGAACAGATCATAGTTCTACTGGACTATCTGAATTAGAAGTTTGAGACCAGAAGCAAAGGTATATTATAAGTACTAGAAATATGCTATAAAGTTAGTGCTAGAGTCTGGATAAACTCTGCAAAGGCAAACTCTATTAACAAGAGACTAAATGTGGGTAGTTAGTTAGCAAAGAGGCCCTTTGAAGTCCCACAGTCAGGTAACATACTCTGAAATATGTAATAGCTTGATGAATGTGCAGACAAAAAGGTTACAATTAGATTAGATGATACTTAGATATACAGAAACTTGTATGCTATTTATTGGTATAAGTATAAGAATCAGAGTATTTAAATAAATAATTTCCTAGTAGATTGTAAGTATAACAGCTAGTGTAGAACCTGCTGTGCAGATAGACTACTTAAAGTAGACAACCAAAAGTCGTATGTGTGACTAGTTATATATTTACCTTGTACAAGTTATGTAATTATAATTAAAATACAATAAAGACAATAGCTACCAATAACTATAGCTTTAGCATAAGCAAAAAAAATAAAAACATTTTATGAAATTTTCTATTTTGTTAAGCTAATTTATATTGTGATAGATAAATGATAAGTCTGTTACTTCAATAGACAAGACCTCACATAATATTACTAATATAGCAGAACAAGGCTTTAAGGCATAATATCAATTTGGCAAGTATATTTTTATTTTTTTATTTATTGTTAATTTTCTTTTATTTAAATATTAAACTAACTACTACTACACTGTTTACTTTTACTATACCAGCTTTGATCTTTTCCAAACCACTTGAAGCATCAAAAATAAGTAATTTTTTATTAAACATTCTTTTGCTTTTTATACATTTTAGCAGATACTAATAATTTTCTATTTATTTTAGGCTTTTTTTTTATTTTTCTACAATTTTGCCTCTATAGAATTATATTACTGCAGGTTTTACCTAAACTAAATAAGTATTATGCCCTATGTATTTGTGTTTTACTTTTTATTTCAATGCTTTTTACTAATCTGTCTCTTAATATTTTGGATTCTGTTACTCTGAAACATTGCTATCATGGTCTAAACACCTTCTCTGATTTGGGCATAATTAACTTGTCTTGTGTGTCTTGTTATGAAGAACCTGATTATGTATATTTTGCTGTTTTGGAGATTAATAGTGCATGTACATTCTGTAGGTCTTGATTGTTGTTTATGGTATATATTATTATACATAAATTATTATATGTTTTTGGCCTATGACAGTATTGATCTGTTATATTAATTTAAACTCTAATTGGATATATATCACATAAGCAGAATCTAAAACATTTTGTGTATTTATGTCTTTGTTGTAAGTTTTTGCTATGCTTCAAACAACAAAGAATCTATAAAAAACAAATAAAACAAAACATCTACTATAATCAACACTATTAACTAAGTTCTGAGTATAAAATTAAAGAAAATGTCTTGTTAAAAGATATTGTAAAAAAGTATTTTAAAAGTAACAAACTTACCTCTAAGTATAAAGATCTCTTCTATATTATGCTAAGCTTCCAAATGATGCATATAAATTAAGAACTGTTGATAAAAAGGTACTAGCTGCATTCTTTAATGTAAGTCTATTTAAGTAGTATAATGAAAGATAGTGAATATATGTTTAATTAAAAAAATATATACTGTATATATAATAATATGTATTCATATAAGTATTAATAAAGATTTTTCAATGTATATAATTACTCACAACAGTTGTATATAGAGTTAAGAGTATATGACAAGGGTTGTACTTTTTGTCTTAGACATAAATATGGTTTTTTTTTTTTTTTTTTTTTTTTTTTACTCTTTGACGATCTTGCCAAGGTTGTTCATGCTCCTTATATTCTCGAACTAATGTTCTTAAATGTCCTGGGTCGCTGAACCTTGACTTCCCCCAGTCTGTACTTTTAAACTTTCCAAGAGCGATTCGTCGCACCGATCTCTGCTGGTATCGGAAGGTTTCACCAGGCTCTGCTCAGAACCGGCTATCGCCATGAGTTCATGTAGTATCTCTTATTGTCAGACTTCTTGGCCTCACATTACGTCTCATGACTTCGGTTATTCCAAATCAGGTTCTAACTCGTGTTTATCACTATGTGGCTTCTCAATTGAAGGTTACTTGCTATTTCCGGAAATAAGTCTGTCTTTCGACGCCCTGGGTCCCTAGTACCACGGTGTTGCAGTTCCCTATTTTTGGAAATGCATCTCTACAATTGCCATCACTAGGATTTGAACTGGCAACCTTGCGATTTGTGACCTCGGAGCATAACCGCTATGCTATCGACCCTAGAGGTCGAAACTGTTTTTATAATAGTTGATTTATTTTTATTAACTATATAGTTTAATCCTATTAATTAAAATTTAATTAGTTTAATTTTAAATTTTTAATATTTATAATTTACCTTGAATAAATTCAAAATCTT
>CAJVQA010003863.1:0-18576 GCA_910591915.1 Cetraspora pellucida | reverse complement strand
CTGCAAAAAAGTAATCCTTATTTTCAAATATTATTATATCAAATTTTATTTATATATTTTAACAATTTAAAAAAGTAAATTAGAACTAAAAAAAAATACAAAAATGCAGGCAAATTTGTTTGTATAAACCTACAATTTAAGGAATAGTATCTTTTTAAGCCTCAAACAAGTATCTGCAACCTTTCTAAAAATTTCTTATGTCTTTTTACTTGTGCTTTTAATTAGTTTGTAACTAATATTTAATAAGTCTAATGCTATTTTATTTTTTGTTTCTTCTATTGCTTCTATCTATTCTTCTATTGATATTTTTGTCTTTAACTTCTTATACTACTTTTTTTTGACATCTGCAAGTAGCTTGTAAAACTTCTTAATTACTTTTTTATTTTTAGTAACATTCCTCTGTTTAAACTGCTTACTAAAGTGTTTTCTTATTTGCTTTAATACTGTGCTTAGTTTATTGATTAAGATATGCTTATTCTTTTTTTGTAATTTTGTTGTAAGGTTTGTTTAAAATACTGATAAGCATTCTTTTTATTTCTTCATTAATTTTTTCACATCTTCTACTTATCACAATATTGATTTCATATCTTGTATACTTGTCTTATTTAACTTTTTCAGATATTTTTAATATCTGCCATTACTTTTTTGTTAGCTGATACTATTTTTTAAGATTTTCTACTTTGTTTTTTTTATATAATCTATTTTTAAGCTATATTCTATATTTATTTTATCTACTTTAGTATTAATTTTTTTATACTTAGTTTATTTATTTTTTTTTACTAGTTTTTTAACTTTTCATAATAGTTTACTTAGTGCTACTACTTTTTTGTCCAATATTGTTATCTTCTTCTTTTTTCTATTATTCATATTTTTTTAAATTATCTTTTTCTTTGGTATGTTTCTATTAACTGCATCTTTTATTGCACTAGTTATTATATTCCAAACTATATTTATATCAATGTTATAGTTTACTTTTTCAAATACTTTTAGTCTTTTATTCTTAGACAGATAATTTTTAAGATCTATTTAATAATCATTCCAATTTTCTTTTATTATCTTATTATATAAATAAATTGTTCTTGTTAATTCTTTTTACTTCATTTCTGCTATATTATGTGTTTTGATCAAGTGTTTGAATATTAACATTGCACTAACAATATTATGATTACTTGATATTATGAATTCTGCATCAATAATTTTGTTTGTTCTAATCCTAGTTGTAAATTTTCTGAAACCTATATCTGGTCAATTCTTGTTTGTACATCTTGTTCTAACTATGTATAACCTTTTAATACTAGATTGCAAACCTTGTATATATTACCAAATCTCTGTCATATAAGCCATCTGTGTAATAGAAGAGATCTACTACTATTATTTTTACTACTACTTGTCTTATCTAATTTGCTATAGACTATATAATTAAAATCACTTATAACTATAAATTGTAAATTACTTGCTCTCTTTATATATATATTTACTATTATTTATTATAACTTCTTTGTTTTTTCTTTGTCACTTGAAGAAATATATACTACTACTATTGTTATTTCTATCTGCTTAAAATAAAACTTTGCTCTAATTAAGTATTTCTCAAATCTATAAATTTTTTTTACATGTTTCTCTTATTTTTAACTTATTAATAATCTAATACCTGATCTTTTTTTCTTTGTACTCTTACTTTGTGACCAAACACCTTTGTAATAATTGATTTTTAAACTATATTTTAACTTTTTACTATTGCTATTCATTTCTACTAATTTCAAAATATTAACTTTTTTTTTTTTGCCTACTCAACTATTGTTCTTGATTTGATCTTATTGCTCTTTATTCTATTTATATTGTAACATATAATTTTAATACTTGTTATATTCTTTTCACTTTTGTCATATTTAGCTTTACTCTGTATTAACTTTTCTCTACTATTTCTTAATTTTGTATTTGACAAAATAGTTACTTTTTCTTGAAGAATGCCTGTAGCAACCTTTAGAAGTGATTTGAGAGCATGCCCTCTAATTGTCTTTCTTTAATATTATCAGTCTTCTTTAAATTCTATTAAAAACATCTTATAAATTACTTTTGACTTTTTAGTAATAACTGTTTCTGTTTACATGTTATTATATACTTTCTGTTAACTATTTTGTCTTTACTTTACTAGTTTTCTTTATTGTTGTTTCTCTTTTTAACTTTTTCTTTATTCTTTAAGCATTTTTTATACTTTGCACTATCTCTATTTATATAATCTTCTTTCACAGCTTTTATCTCTTCTCTTTTAGTTTCAATATTCTTAAATAACCTTGTATTATTTATTCTAATCTTGTATTATAATAGTATGTTTTCTTTCTGGTAGCTATTATTAAGTTATCTTCTGTTTTAAAATAAATTATTGCTGTTTTTATTGGTTCTTGTTTCTATTAACTAAAATATAGACTGCTTTTATTTTTATTACTTTTAGCTATCTTAATAATAGCATCTCTATTGCTGTTGTTAAAACATTTTTAACTATTGTTTTATGTGATGCTCTACTTTCTAAAAGCTCTCTTGAAAAGTACCAGGAGTAACTCTAAAAGTTTTGCCTTCTTTGAAATGCATTAACTATGTCTGATCAAGTATTACTTTTCTATTTTCATTTCTAAATTTGACAGCAAATGCTGCAGCTTTGCTATTACTACAATTTTTTTATTATATAAATCTAATTTTGTTATAAAACTAAAAACACTTTCTTATTTGTATTGGTCATACTTCTGCTAAGATGTTTTATATTATGTATATATTGTTTATTATATTTACATCTTTATGCATTATTATTGTCTCTTTTATATAACTTTGTACTTTTACTTGTTTTTGTGTACCTGTTTTAAATTTATAATTATCTCTGTTTTTTCTTCTTCTTTATGCTTTACTTTTTTTTTGTCTAACTTAGACTTTTTGTTTATCTTTATATTACTAACTGTGTTCTTAAACTGATTATTTTTTTTCTGTTTTACTTTCTTTTTTTTCTTTATTTGTTTTTATTGAACTCTTTTCTGTCTGTTTTTCTAATATATTATAATCTATATAGCTACATTCTTGTTCTAGTAGTATCTTTTATTTGTTTAATTGCTTAATACTACTTTTATTTAATTTTTCATTATCTCTTACTTGTATATATTTATAATAGTTATATACTTCTGAAATGAGGTCCTGTAGCCTAGTAGTCTAGGTACTCCTTTCTCTACAGACAAGGCTAATGATTTAATTCTAGCTAGAAGTAAAAACTTTGTAATTTACAAAAGCATATGAATATACATAAAGCCCTGTAGCCAAGTCTATATAATTAGAAGATAGGTGTATTAAGAAGTTCTCAAAAAAAAGTTTTTTGATATGAAGAGTTGGTACTCGATGCAAGAAAAATGAAGAACATATCAGAAATGAAAAGAAGGCACACTAGTGAGTGATACAGTAAATATAAAAAAAAACTATGAAAATAAATGAACTTGCTAAAATTCGAATACTTCTGGCACCAAACTAGTTTTAGTAGATACAGAATCTACTAAATTGAATAAATCTAAGAGGTAATCTTAGTATTATACTTAGTAAGTTTGCATTGAGAGTAAATTTGAAAGACTATGAATACCTGGTAACATCCAATATGATGGTATCTTGATATAAATAATAATTAGATAGCTCTAATCTGGTATGTCTATATAGTAATATAAGTGTTGCATATATGCAATAAAATTAAAACTAGAAAGTTTAAATAGGGGATTCACAAGCAGATCTCAAGTATGACAGCTAGTAAATAACCCTTGGGCAAAACCCTTAATTAAATAATAACTAAAGTTATACATATGACTAGTTGTACTTTCATTGATAAACTTTGTATATAATTATATAATGATATATTACTCAATAAAAACAGACAGGAAAAATTGTTACTTTAATACAAAAAAAAAAAAGTAGTTATATACTTCTATTAAGTTTTCAAATACATAGACTAAAACTGCCTTAGTGCTAACAAGTTTAGCTAATTTCTCATTCTTTCTTAAAACTTTTAATTTGTAACCTTCTAATATTTTTTTTGTGCTCTGTCAGATTTATTAAACATATCTTGATACTTCTTTAATTTTTTGTATCAGTCAATTTCTGTAGATACTGATTGAACTTTTTGTATTATACTTCTTTGCATTATTTAAATACCTTTATTAAATATACTCAACATGTAATTTACTATTTATGTCTGTGTTTGTTTGTTTATCTGCAAGATTATATGTCTATTTATTTGTTTTGTTGTGTTTACTATTTACCTTAAATTGTCTGATATATCATATATGTGATCTGCAATACAAACTTTTTGTATTTTTTATTTTTTTATCAAAAATTCTCTAATAATAAGAAAATTATATTCTAAAAAACAAAAATAACTACTATACTGCTATTAACTTGATCTGCTGTTTTAACAAACTATATTCAATTTTCTATTAGCTTTAACTTTGCTTAGTTAATAATAATACTTTTATTTGCTAGTTTTTATAATTTTTATAATTTTTTTTTGTTCTGATTTTAGTTATAAGAATCAGTAGAAAGAGTTGATTTTTTACTTGTATTAATTATAGATTATACTTAAATTTATATTCTAATTAGTTAATTAGAAACAATAATACAAAATATATTATATATAAAAATTTTTTATATAAGATCAAATAATTAATACACTAAAATTTTATATATAAAAATTTGCTTTTTTGCTTATTTAATAATAAATAATTATTTATTTAATTTTTAAATATTATTTGGCAAATTCTTTAATATTTAAAGAGTTTTTTTATAAAATTTTAATAATAATTAAAAAAAATAAAATAAAAAGAAATACAAGTCTTAAATTTAGCTAATTTTTTATTTTTATTTTAAAGGTTTTTTAAAATAAACATATTATTATAAAATAAATTTTTAGTATAGTATAGTATATTACTTTTTTTTGAATATTAAGATGAGGCCTTGCTTATATTTTTATTAGTAATTTTAGTTGTATATATTAATATATTATATATTAAAGATATACTAAGATTGTAAAATACAAAATAAAAACTACATGCAAGAATTAAAGCTCAGACAATTTTATCTGTGGCCTAAATTAACTATAGTAATCAAGGCTTCATCTAGATTTGTAATATTAGAATATGATTGTAAGATGTGTTATGATTAATCCAAAGTGTCGACTATATATTAATTTTCCTAATAGCTTGTCCAATTAGTAGATAAGTATTAAAATGTAAGTGTAATTGATCTGCTATTCTGCATAGACATAATTATATATAGTTTGTATATAATCTTTTGTAATGTCTAGTTTGTTGTCTTTGTTGTGAAGTATTATGAATATTACAAGTTTGAAGAGATGTAATATTGTTATTTTTTTTTCAGTTAGAAAGATCAATGCAGTATAGTTTTCATATTTAGTTGTAAATTTGATCATTAATATTAAGAAGTGTTTAAATAATAATTTGTGAAGCTATCTTAGTTAGTATATTGTAATTATAAATTGTTTCAATTAAGGTTTTAGGTATAAAGCCTTTAAAAGTAAGATCAAGATAGAAAGAGTTTGCTTAAAATAGTATTTAGTCAAATGAAAGATGTTTTTAAATTTTTCGAATAAGTTCATAAAGCTGACTAATAAATAAATCAAGATCTGCTTTAAATAAAATATACTAAATTGATAAGTTAATAATGTTTATAATAAGAAAAGAATTGAGACAAATTAGTCAGTATAAGTAAGAATTAGAAAGATTACATCAGAAGCAGTTAGTATTTGTAAAGATAGTTGGATAAATATTGTAAAAAAAAAAGTATATTGGTAGTTTATTTAGTAGAGCTTTGATTTTAAAGGCTTTGGATTGATTGAGTTTAAAACTAATAAAATTAGATGAAGGTTTTTGGTTATGATTAAGATATAGCCATGTTGATTGCCAGTCTATATAATAATTAATATAAGACTATTTATTGTTTCTTTTTTGTAAAGACCACATTGCAATATATAAGCTTTGCAAATATTTTTGATAAAGTATTAAGTAGAAAGCTCAACAGGATTTTGTTTTCATTATAAAATATAAAAAGAGTAGTAAATGTTTGTATATTGAAAGTTTAAAGATGAAGAAAAGGTATGTTATTTTGCTAAAGAGTTAGCCATGTTATTGAAGGTATTATCTGTATGAGCTTGAACTTTGTAAAAGTTAATATTTAAATTAAAGAATTTAATAATATTAAGAAGTATATGTTATAAAAGCCATGTATTAAATTTAAAGAATTTGATAAGATTATTGAGTTGAGTAGAAAGTTTGTACTATTTAAAAATGACTAATTATAAGTTAGTATAGATTTGAAGTATTGCATTATAAGATACAATTGAAATTGCAGATAAATAAAAAAGAGCTCTGCCTTATAAGTTGATTTCTAAAGATAGATTTTAGCTAAAAATTTATAAAGAATTTGGTTGTTACTATTAATTTAGACTCATCTAATGTCTATTAAGTTTTGTTCAATTTCAATATTAGATACTGATCCATCAGTATAAAAAGTAAATTTCTTATATAGCAAATTGTTTTAAAAAATTTTATCAAGTTTATTTAAATAATCATTAGGTTTAAAGAGTTTTGTAATAATAGAATTTGATATATTAATAATAAAATAGTTATATAGAATTTGTAAAAAATGTTTAATTGCTATTGAATAAATAAGATCTAGATAGTTAGTATTAAGTTTAAGTTTGAAAGTTTTTCTTTCTAGAAAGCTAGTACAGATAGTTGCTAAAATATTAATTGTACATGTTTGCTTAATTCTGTTTGAGTTAAAATGGCATCTAATACATAATATATAGTTTAAATCTGAAAGAAGGTAATAGTAATTATGTTCTAAATTAATATTTATATTCTAATATAAGATAGAGAACTGGTTTGTGTTTGAAAGATATTTGTAAATTTTGCCAATAATAATCTCTTTATTATTATCATTGTAAAGAAATAGCTAAGGTTTAAGTTTTTTCTTGATTGGTGAAGTATTATATACAAAAGCATTAACTCCTAAAAGTTGAAAATAAGAAAGAATTAGATAATGTAATCTGTTAGATAAAATTGTATTTTCCAGATAAATAAACCAAAAAGGTTGTCTTTCTTTTGTTAGATTGTAAAGACTTGGTAAAAGATAATGCCATTTAAGTAATATACTATTGTTTGTACTCTAAGTAGAATATATTGTTTTTTCAAAATTGTTTTTTAAAAATATAGTATTTGAAATATTAACTGAGTATTGGTTTTAGTAGTTAATATTCATTATGAAAAGTGTCAAACTACAAGATATTAAAGTTGGCTAAAATTGATATGCCAAGATGTTGTAGAAGTTGTATGATTTTAAAGTTAAGTATAAGTTTGTTAGGTCCATCTATAAGTAGTTGGTTGTGCTAAGAATATTAGTAGCAGACCAAAAATTGTTTTAAAGTTGCTGTAGTCAGATTTTGGTAGAAATACTAAGAATCTCAGAGTTATTAATTCTTTAATAAAAGCAAGCTATATAATGTTGTAGTTAGATATCTCAGATATTATATACATTATATATATAAGAGTTAAGTATAGTTCTATTGGAACTGGTATAGTAAAGTTTAGCTTTATGTTTAATTATAGTAAGATATTTAAACAAAATGCTATTACAAGTGGAGTATTTAAGAATAATATTATATAATCTGTATTTGATAGTAGAAAAAATTATAGTATTAGTAATATAGATAGCTTGTTTGATTGTAATTCTTTTTGTATTAGTAACATTGATGAGTTGAATTGCTTCATTATAAATTAGTTGGCTTTGTTTTGTATATTAAGAGTAAACTAATATCCTAAGAATTTAAATAGTTAGTTGACAGAAATTGATATAAGCGATGAGCTAAAGAAATAAATAAAAACTGTAAATGATATGTTTGATATAAGAATTAATTTGGTTGGATTAATTTGAATATTAGCTATATAATAAAAGAAGGCAGCTATGCCAATAATTGATTGTAATTCTTTTTTAGATTTGGCTATCCAAAGTGTATTATCCATATATGCTAATACAGATACTGAAGTTTGAAGTTGTTAAAGTTTTGGTCAAAGCAAACTAGTATTCTACTTTGTAGCCAAAGTGTATCTTGAAAAGTCTAGAACTATTTTGTTTATAAAAAGGTTATAATAAATTTTTTAGAATAGTAGAGTTATAGTTTCTTCTTAATTAATACTATTTTTAATATTGTAAGAATTAGTAAAGTCTAAATTTGTAATAACTCAGTTATGTTAATTAGTAAGCAAATTAGTAAGAATATTAATAAGATTAAATGGCATATGTAAGCATAATAAAGATTTAGTTAAAAGTAAAAGATCTACAGAATCATAGGCTTTGCTCATGTTCTGAGATAAGAGCCAGAGTTGTTTGGAGTTACAAAAAGCTTCTTTAATAATAATATTAAGTATATACATAGGAATAGCTATACTATTATCAAATAGAACTATATAGTTAAAAGGTGACAAAAGTTTATAATAAGTAAAGATGTAGTTAAGTCAGTTGATGAGAAGTTTGATATAGAGTTTTTTAAAATATATTCAAGTAAACTAATAGGTCTAATATTAGTTAAATTGTCATCAAAAATAGGTTTTTTAAAGATAAAAAAAATTCTTCTTTCTTTTTATTAGTTTGGAATTTGATCAGATGTAAGACAGCAATTAAATAGAACTGTGATTGTATTAAGAAATACTATTTTAGCATGTTTGATCATCTCATAGCTGATGCCTAATGGTTCACATACTTTGTTATTAAGAAGTTAATTGATAACTTCAAGAACTTCTATAGAGAAAAATTTCTTAAATACTAGTTAATAGCATATAGAGTTAATATTTAGTTTAGATTAGTATTCTTGTTGCTATATTGTGTTGAATAGTTGTAATTAAATGTTTCTAGGAACTGTTCAATCATTAAAATATTGTTGCATGTGTTGTTTAATAAGTAATAATTCAGTAATAATGTTGTTTGATTCTTTAATATTGTTGAACTTGACAGAATCTTTGTGTCAATTAAGTATACTGTTGATTATTAATGTTGAACTATTTTGAAGTTTAGTATATCTTTTGGCTATATTATTATTAATTTGTTCTTTTATGTTTTTAATATTTTCTATATTGTATGCATGATAGAGTGTTTTTCACTCTGTGTTGATTGCAGTTATTCAGTCAGATAAAAGGTTAAGATCTTAAGACAATACAGATATGTTGAGATAATAAAGAGAGTTGAGTTGATCAATATTTTGATTATAAAATATAGATACAGAGATATGATTGCAGGATGCTGCTTTAACTAGTCTTATAATATTGGCTAGTTTTTTAAATCCTGAGTATAATTTGGATGTATTAGAAGAAAAGATGTATTGAAAATTACAAACAATAAATTTTTTGTTTAGAAAATAATAAAGAGTAGCTGAAATAATACTAGTTTAAATTTTGTGCTAAGTGGCTTTAAGTGATTCTGTAGTATTAGTTATAGAAGGAACATTGTTATTTTGAAGATTAAATATAACTTAGTTAGTAAAGTTTTGTTAGAGGTCTTGGTTTATTTGTTTATAAACAAATACTTTATACTTAATTTTGGTTACTAATCATCATTTCTTAGTAATGGCATAAGGAAATTTCTGAAATAATATCAGTATATTATGATTACTAAGTATATATTGGTTAGCATCATCTGTATAGTAGAAGGTTAGATATTAGATAATAGAATAATTAGCCCAAATATAGTCAATATGACTGCTATATCTGCTACTATACCATGTGAAAGTTAAAGATTGTATGTGTTTTGCTAAATTATATATGTTATTGTATTGAAGAAAATAGATAAGTTTAAGTTTGATAGAAGATGATTATAAGTTGTTAGGGACAGTAAAATTACCCATAACAATTAGTTGTATATTGTTTGTATTTGCTTCTTGAATCTATTGTATAATGTTATTTTAAATAAGAAGTCTAAGTTGGAGATTGTCACAAGATAGGTAAACTGATATAATGTAAAATTTAAAGTTATGTTTAAAAAAGAGATCTATTGTAATAGCATATTTAGAAAAGTTAAGTGTTTTATGAACATATAGTTTAAGATATTTTTAATTATAACAGCTGTTTCAGCTTTACAATTATCAATATATAACTAATAATAAGTAAAATGTTAAGATCTAGAAAATTTTAGCATATGCATTGTTCTGTAAAATTTTAGTTTTTGTAATGTTAGTAATGTTGATGTCATGAAATAAACAGTAATTCTTTCATGTTTGTTGTTTTAGATTGTTATTATATTCTCATGTATTATGTATACATATTAACAAATAAAGTGATTTGTATAAGTTAGGTATAGATGTTTCAGTTATTAGGTTAGAAGATGTAAATTCAGAGATGGTTTCTAATCAGAAAGCTGTATGATTAGATACAAAGATAGATGCTAAATTAGTAGATAGAGATGCTAAAGATAAGTCAGCAAGAAATAATTGATCAAGTGAGGATGGATAGATATTAAGTAAAGTATTGTTTAGTATTAAAAATAAAAATAAGTGCTTGTATAGTTCATATTGAAAAGGTTAAATAAGATAATGCTTAGACAGAATAGGATCTGAAGAGTTAGTATATATGTATAGCTTAGTTTTGTTTTAATTAGTAGATATATTAAAGCTATGTTTGAAGAAATGTTTTCAAAGATAGGATAGAAAGTCTTCAAATATTATATAGTAATATATAATAGATAAGTTATATAGTAATAGAAATTTGTTGTAAGATATATTTGTTTTTGCAAGAGATGAAGTATTAAAAGTAGAAACTTGAAAGGTTAAATTGTTTTTTACAAAGTTATTTATCATTTGAAGCTTAGCTTATACAGCTGTAAAAGGTACCATAATCTGCTCTATATATTGGGTCTAATCATTATTAACTTGGCCTTTATATAAGTATAGTATATTATTATTATTTTTTTTTTTGATATTAAAATGACTTTTTGGTCTTTTAACTTTTATTAATCACTTATTAATATTGTAGTTTAATGAACCTTTATAGGAGAGTGTACAATTGGCTACATGTGTAACTTTTCTATATTACCTATTTAAGGAGTCTGCCTGAAAGTTCTTCACCAATTGCCATATCTAACACTCTTGCTTGGGTGTTCTACTTTAAACTCTCTAAATCTGTAATCTGTGTTAACATCACTAGGTTATCCCAGATGCCCAAATCATTGTATCATTCTTAGGACTAATTTATCTTCAAGGTAAACCTCCTAAAGCCTTCTGTACCTATTTTTATAGCTGACTATTAAACTGCTATGCCCTTGTAGAGTTCACACAAACCTCAGCATCTACTTCACAGCATATCTGAAATACTTTAGTATACCCCTGCCAGTTCATCAAACTCCCAATTCAGATAGCCTGATAGGACTTACGACTGGTCCCTTGGTATATCAGATCAGTTCAATATTCTTTTCTTCTAGCTCAGTCTGGTGGCCTGGTTGGTGATATCCTCTACCTAGAGGTTTTTGCCCATCTGGCTACTTCAACTTTGGTATCTGTTTCATAAGGCTAGCCTTTACAGTAGGGCTGTCAAAGATCTGACTACCTCTCTACTCAGGTCTTTCTAAATAAACTTCTTGTTACCTAATTTCAACAAATTTACATGGCCACAAGAACTTATCTAGTGTTTGCACTACCTAATTGCTGGTTTGCATTCCTTTGTGTAACCACAATCTTGTTCCAAAGAACAATGTCATATGACCTATTATACGAATGCTCTATGACCTGCCAGTCATGCTGGTGTGACTGCCATTATAGGTATTCTAATCCAATCGTTAGTAACAGTTGCCATAATATGAATATTATATAGATGATTATCTAAATTTTTGCCGTCGATGGGATTTGAACACCCAACCTATTACTTGGAAGGTTGACAACCTGACCACTTCACTAGGTCGCCACACCCCAGTATAATATATTATATTATTAGTAGTAATTATATATATATATATATATATTTCCTTAAGCAATTATGGTAGTACTTTATTAAACTATTTGTAACTATATTGTAAATACAAAATATTATTTAACTTATAAGTTTATTATTATCCAATCACCTAAATAGTATCTAAATGCAAGCTGTCATACTAATCCAGTTAGGACTAGAAATTATAATTTATCTGACTTCTGCTTTACAATAAAATACTGCCAATCTGAAAATATCTTTTCATAAAAAAGAGAAAAACAAAAAAAAAAAATTCAAAATTAAGAAAAGAAAGAATAAAAATAGTAAGTAAAATAAAACTAATAAAAAAAAAACAAAACTAATCTATAAAGAGAATAAAAAAGAAAACCTGCTAACAGAATAAAACTCTATTCTATGATTGTTGCCTACTATAATGTTTTTATATTTTTATGAACTATAATTATTCTCTAGAAACTAGATACTCTTAACCAGAATAAAAACTGTATTTATTTGTAGGACAGAGTTTA
This sequence comes from Cetraspora pellucida, assembly GCA_910591915.1. Classification (NCBI taxonomy): domain Eukaryota; kingdom Fungi; phylum Glomeromycota; class Glomeromycetes; order Diversisporales; family Gigasporaceae; genus Cetraspora; species Cetraspora pellucida. The sequence goes on along the minus strand of CAJVQA010003863.1, from coordinate 6,062 downwards.
AGCCAAGCACTTTTTATATAAGAAAAATCTTTAAGTAGTTAAGGTACTATGCCAAGGTTTGAAGTATACTTAAATAATTCAATTTTTTATAAATCTCTATAATTATTTTTTTAAAAAATATTATATATATAGCTTTAGAATATATTTATATTTTTGGTTTTTTCAGTTTAAATACTTTTTTGATCTGCTTTATATAATTAGCCAACTTATATGTTTGTTATATTTCTTAGATGCTATGTTCAAACAAGTATATAACTATAAAAAAAAGTAATATATAATATCAATTTTTTAATAAAGATAAACCAAATTCCTACTTTTTTTTTTTTTTTGATTTTAACCCTTGGCATGATCACCACAGGACGCTGATGGCGTTCAATTTATTTATTAACTCATTCAATTAATGGGGTCTTCTAAATTTGTAAGATCCCCTACATTTAAGAATTTACATGAGTTAATTAATTAACTATATATATTCATGTTAACTATTATAGTCCTAATTGTTCGCAACTGGAATTTCACCAGTAGTATTCTAAACTTTCATCCGGAATTCCACCGGAAGTAACCATTTCTGGAGTTCCTTGATTTCAACCAGAATTTCACCGGAAGTATCCTTGTTTTTTCTTTAATAAAGTACGCCTTCAGCAGGTTTGTGGTTATTTTCAATCGTGATCTGGCACGGCTGTCGTCCTCCAGTATAACTCGAACCGGTGACCTTGCGATTGGAACCCGGGAGCATAACCACTACACTATCGACCCACGGGTAATTCCTACTTTTTGAAAAAAAAAAAAAATAAAAAAAAAAATGAAGAGAAAATATATTATTATTATAAAAGTTTAAGTTAAAAAGAGTTTTTTTAATTGTTCTTTTTTTTCTTTTGCTTTTAATATCTTTAATCAAAGAACTGATTTTGTTTCTACTTATTTTTAAAATATCTATTTAGTTTAAATATCATATATATAAGAAAGTTTACTAAACAAAAAGCTTAATCCAGAACAAGAACTATTTAAGTTTTATCTGCTTCTTAATGTATTACATATTTGAGTTTTGTCAATAGCAAGTTTACTTAATATAAAACTAAGAATATTATCCACTTTGAAACCAAAGTCTTTAATTTATTTTTGGTGCCAACTTGGTTCAGATAATCATTAAAAAAAGTTTCTTTGCATTATTTTTTGAGTAGTTATTATTTATTAATTATTATATTTTATATTATATTATTATTAGTTATTAGCATACACAGGTTGAATAAATAAATAAAAAGTAAATAATAGGTAAATAACAGAAAAAAAATCTGCCATTACTCTACTCTATATCTGCCAAATAATAGCAGCATAATAGCAGAATAACAGTAAAATAATAGGAGGTTTGTCAATATAAATAACATAATAGTGACATAATAGTAAAATAATAGAACAGTTCTATTATTTTACTTTTAGTTACAAAGACTAAAAGTAAAATAATAGAACTGTTCTATTATTTTGCTATTATGTTACTATTATGTTACTTATATTAACAAATCTTTTATTATTTTACTGTTATTCTGCTGTTATGCTACTGTTATATTGCCATTATTTGGCAGATATAGAGTAGAATAATGGCAGATTTTTTTTTTATTATTTATCTATTATTCATTCTTTATTTATTCATTTGACCTGTATATAGTTATATTATAGTTATATTATAGTATATACAGTCATACCTCTTTATAATCATCCCCTATATAATCACATTATATAAAAACCTCTTTATAATCACACCTATATTTATGCCTAATTACTATCTAATATATAACAAAAGACCTCTATATAAGCACACCTCTTTACAAGAATATTTTTTAAAAAAAGTTCATATAGTCCCAAAAGTGTGATTATAAAGAGGTATGACTGTAGTAATTAGATAAAAGAATTTTAAGAGTAGGGTCAAGTATTTTAAAATTATATATAAATCTAATGATAAATTTTTTTTATATTTAATTTTATAAAAAATTATATTAAGTAAACTAATTTTAATTATTAAGTAAAATTGTAGAGTAGGTTTTTCTGTTTTTAATGATAATAAAATTATTAAAATAGATTAAAAACTCATTAAAATATTTAATTTTTAAAGATTAGGATATAAAATTATAAGAGAATTGCTATTTTTACCTCTCATTTTTGCTAATGCTATCTTTCTAAATATACAAAAGTGTTCCAAAAGAGATATAATTATTAGATAAACCTTTTTTTTAATATTAATTAAAGTTGTTTATTAGGTCTGTCTAGTTCTAATAATAGTAAAACATTAAAATTATATTAGTGATTCTTAAAATATTTATACCTAAATTTTATAATCTTTAATCCACTTTTTAAAAAAAACTACCAGTTTGATTTTAATGATTTTACCATTATTAGAACTAAAAAAGTCTAATAAACAAGTTTACTTAATACCAAAAAAGAGGTTTACTTAATAATAATATCTCTTCCGGGGCACTTTTTTGTATTTAGGGGGTGGCATTGGCAAAAATGGGAGGTGGAAATAGCAACTCTCTTTTATAAAGATCAAATATTTTCTAAAGAATATTCATATAACCAACCAATAATGATTTGTAATTAATTAAATTTGTCTACTTTTAAATTACAAAATATTTCATTTTCAGTTTTTGCTAATGCAAAAATACGATCATCAGTACTGTTTCTGATAGGATAAGAAAAAAAAATAGATTTACAGGCTCCTTAAAAAAGGGCCTCTAAAATAACTATACTATTATAGCGAAGTATAGTCAAATGTCATTATATCATCCCGTTTGTCCAGAGAATTTTTGGATATATAACTTAGGTAGAGATATAACTGAGGAAATATTGAATAAATATAGGATATTTATTCTGTTAAATGATAGGATATAACTTAATTTGAGATATAACTTAATAGAGAGGTTTGATTGTATATGAAAAAAAATTCAAATCGGGATCATTTTAAAACTCTATTAGGAACAGTATTCAAGTACAAAAACAATTTTAACCATACATCATGAGTAGTATTTTTGCTGCGCAGATAGATCTGAACATTCAGCTTAAATGGATCCGTATTATTTCGCCGACAATTACTTCATAGACACCACATTTTACCGACAATTATTCACCAACAAGTTCTTTTTATAAATTGCACTAACTTTAATTCTAACCTGACCTTATCGACAATTGCTAAAACTACTTTGTCTGTGAAATGAGCTTTGGTAAAATAAACTGTCGGTGAAATGAACTTGTCGGTGAATAATTGTCGGTAAAATGTGGTGTCTATGAAGTGATTGTCTGTGAGTTGATTGGAACCGGCTCAAATAGTACGAACAAATAAAAACAAGGCATATACCCAAACACTATACAGCTATAGATGGAAGTGATCAAAGATATGATAAGTTTTTCAAGGCTAAATTGTAACGTTTCACGACAATTTATGTTTATATATCGGAAGGAAAGTCCGATTTTTACATTATGCTACGTATAAACCTTTCCAAATCATGTTACCAAACGAATGTTTTTTTGATATATTTGAGAACTTTCGAACTGATTATAAAACCTTATTTTCATGCCTTCTTGTAAACCGTCAATGGTGTAGAATTATTGTATCAATACTATGGAGTGAACCTATTAATTATAGTAGTGATGAAAGACTTATAAGAATATATCTTTTAGCATTAAATAATAAGGAGAAAGCTTCATTGATTCCATTTCAAATTAATCTCCAAAATATCCAAAGCCATTATTTGAGTACGAAAGTTATGTAACATCCGTTGGTCCTAATTTGTATAATGGAGTCAAAAATTGGCTTAAAAATGAAGGATATAATGTCGAAAAATATAATGCTGAATTTGCAAATGCTATCAGAGGCTCTTTAGTTGCAATGTTTCTGCGAGCAAGTAAAAATCTTAAACATTTAATACTAATTAATGATATTAATAAAACAACATTAGCAGATGCACTTTGTAAAAGTACCAAATTGACTTCTTTGAATCTCCAATGTAATAATCTTGGACCAGAAGAAGGAAAAGTTTTAGCAGATGCACTTTGTAAGACAACTACACTAACTTCTTTGAATCTTGGAGACAATAATCTTGGATCAGAAGGAGGAAAAGCATTAGCGTATTCACTTTACAGGAACACTACACTAACTTCTTTGTATCTTTATGGGAATAATCTTGGACCAGAAGGAGGAATAGCAGTAGCAGATGCCCTTTGTAAGAACACTACGCTGACTTCTTTGGATCTTTATGGGAATAATCTTGGATCAGAAGGAGGAAAAGCATTGGCAGATGCACTTTGCAAAAATACTACACTGACTTTTTTGGTTCTTAGTTTGAATAATCTTGGGTCAGAAGGAGGAAAAGCATTAGCGTATTCACTATACAGGAACACCACGCTAATTTCTTTGTATCTTTATGAGAATAATCTTGGATCAGAAGGAGGAAAAGCGTTAGCAGATGCTCTTTATAAGAACACTACGCTGACTTCTTTGGATCTTCAATATAATAATATCATACTAGAAGGAAAAGTATTTGCAAATGCACTTGGCAAAAACAATACTTTAAAGAAATTGTATCTTTATTATGGTAATTTTATTAATTAGGGTAGCTGCGCAGCGCGTAACGCCAGCACGATCATGTATAATGTGTAAATTCGGACTATTCGAAAGTTATTGATAAAAGATTTTAATACTCAATAAACAAATAAACTTGAAAATATAACGTAATTATGGTATAGTAAATGCTATATGCCCGAATATTATCTTATAGGTAGCCTGGTGAAAAATTTTGATGTTAAACCACAATAATATGGGCTAGGTGCTGAAAAAAGGAACCAATTTAACAATTTTTTCAAAAGTTGTTTTTTTTACATAAATCAATTTAGAATAAGATTCGATTCATTTTTTACTTAAAATACAAAAGTAATTATATTAATAAAATTTTGCTATATTTCTCTTCAAAGTTTGCATATTCCTATGATTTATTATAAGGTTTATAACATAAAAATTGATTTTCTTCTATTTTGTCAATTTGGTCCCTTTTCGCAGCACCTAGCCCATATATATCGTTTGAGAAATTTATATACGCTATGATAACACTTACCAAATAGTCTAGTCATTTGTTGAGAACAATTCTCTTGAACTGATAAGTAATATGATTATTTTATCCCCTTGTCAACCTATCAACAAATTTTTTTTCATATACTTATTCTACTAGACACTTATCTATTTAATTACTGTATTATTTATTCTATTTAACCTTAAACGTCAAATACATGGATTGAAGTAATTGTTTCGTTCTAAAATGAGTATATGAAAGTTATGTTACGTAGATGCCAGAAGATATATTAGCTATATCCTGAGTAGATTATAAACAGAATTTCGCCACAAAAGTTTAATGTGCGACGTAAGCAGCAGATTATACTTTACCGCAAAATTCCATTTATACGCAACTACCCAGAATATAATTATTACATGCGAGACTGCTAATTGTTTGTTATTCGGTTATAAATTTAATATACAGTTCATGGCCCTTCAGAACCAGAAGCTACAATAATAAATTTCACGTAATATACAAATAATTCTCATTGTTGGCTGTTTCATATCGTAGAATCGATTCCCACCTTATATTGTGACTTCACTTGCCTTATCTACTCTTTGTTTTTTCTCTGTGTTTAGTGTATCGTTATAAACCAATCACCTGTGATCCTGTTAACCATGAACAGAAAGAAACACACCTGAAAACTGCGAGAGATTATATTTTTAATGTTGATAATTAAGTGACCAATCATTGTTAATTAATTTTTTTATGTGCTGCACATCAGGTGTGGGATTAAGTTTGGATCGGGTAGGTTTCCTTCTGTTTGTAACATGGTGTCCAAATGATGGAGCACAAGACTAAGTTCTTCGTCAAGTGATTTTTACCAAACTTATTTTGTTGTGTAAGTCAATAAAGGGTCATTAATTGGGCATATGATTACTAGAGATGAGAAAATCGAGGATTTTTCGAATCTACTGCGCAGGCTGCGCAGCCTGCATTACGGCTAATGCGGGCCAAAATTGTTAA
>CAJVQA010003862.1:0-18578 GCA_910591915.1 Cetraspora pellucida | reverse complement strand
TTTTCTTATAATTTAAAAATAAATACTGCAAAAAAGTAATTCTTATTTTCAAATATTATTATATCAAATTTTATTTAAATATTTTATTATTTCAAAAAAGTAAATTAAAGCAAAAAAAATATAAAAATATAGCCAAATTTGCCTGTTTTAGACTATGATCTAAGAGATAATAAAATCAATATTTGTAATTAGAATTAGCTAAAGATGTGATAACTTAGTGAAGTGGATAAGTTGTCATACTCCCAAGTAGTAGATTGTAAGTTTAAAACCTACAGACAGTAAAATTTGAATAATCACCTATATAATATATAGATAGTATTATAGCAACAGTATTCTGTAATTAGTTGGGATAAGATATCTATAACTATGATCACACTAGCATAACTGGCAGGTCTGAAGCATCTGTGTAATCTTGGCTATACAGAGAAATGCAAATTAATACTGAGCAGTACAAATCTAAAATAAGTCCTTAGACTATATAAATCTATAGAACTGAAAAGCTAGAGCTCATTTGAAGATTCTGATCAGAAAGGTAACATGGATCTTTAACAGTATTACTGTAAAGGCTAGACCTAGAAAATAGATACTAATATAAAGGAATTGGGCATGCAAAAACCTTGAGTAATAAGTACTACTAACCAGATTATTGGATTTTTGACCAGAAGAAAAGGATATTGAGTTAGCCTTAATATACCAAAGACAGATTATAGTCTTTTCAAACTATTTGGATTGGGAGTCTGAGGTCAAAGTAGAGATATACTAAAAGTACTAGGAATATGCCATGAAGTCAATGCCAGGATTTAAGTAAACTTTGTAAGGATAGCTCTTGTTAGTATTCTAAAAGTAGGTAAATAGTTAACAATAAGAAGCCCTCTGTATCTTATTAGCAGATGACATATTCTGAAATATGTAATGGCCTAGAAATCAATACAAAAAAGATAAATACTATACTGCTTAGATGGTATACTAATTAGATATATACAAAGGAGGTAAGTTGAGATTACATCATAACAGAGCAGATAATTAGAGTGTTTAAATGAATAATCTCCTAGTAGGTTATAGGTATAGCATCTAGTATAGAACCTTAGAATAAACTACTTAAATAGACAACTAAAAGCTGCATATATGACTAGTTGTATTCTCATCTTTGTAAAAATAGTTGTAATAGTTAACCCAATAAAAGTCAATAAAGTATTGCTACAAGTATAACCTTTAATAAAAAAAAAAATTAGAGTTAGTTATTAATTGTTATGTTTTTATAACGTTTACTTAAATCTTAGTACTACTTTATAGTATATTTAAAATATTTTAAAAATAGAAGTAACATAGATCATTTGTTATATAATTTTCTTAGTAAATAAAAAATTTTTTTATTAAAATAATCTTTTTGGTCTTTTGACTTTTATTAATAACTTTTTTGATAATATGATTCTATAAACTACTACAGAAAAAGTATACAATTGGCTATACATATAACTTTTTTATATTATCTATTTAAGAAATTTATTTAAAAATTCTCTACTAATTATTATATTTAACATTTTTGCTTAGATGTTCTATTTTAAATTCTTTAAACCTTACTGGTATTAACATTATTAAATTAAGCCAAAGTTATCATTTCAACTTTAAAAAAAAAACATTTTACAACTCTCTTCACTGATCTTTAATTTCAAAATAAGAAAAAACAAAATACAAAAATAACAGAAAAACAGACTAGCAAATATTCTTTAGATAACTAACAAAAAAGCTGTATCAGAAGAAAATATATATAATATAATAGAGATTAGAAAACAAAGAAAGCTGCACTAAGATATTAATGAGAAATAGCAATATTTTTGATAAGAAAAAGAAAAATTTTGGGGAATTAGTATTATCTGAAAAAACAGAAAACAAACCATATAATAATTGTAGCAACAACAAATAATAACAAACAAATGAGTCTCATATCTAATTAGAAAATAGCAAGCATCACTATAAAATTAGTAATGTAGTATTAATAATATACTAACAAATATTACAAAGCTTAATTCTAGATACTAATTATTCAAAAAAAAAAATCTTAATCCAATCTTTAGAATATAAACTAATAAATGAAAATTGCAATACAAATATCATATTTTATATTAGAGAGATAGAAAATAGAAATCAAAGACATATAGACTGTAGAATTGTGGACCAAGTTCTCAAAACTCATACACAAAACCTAAGTAATATAGAGCATATTGCTAAAAAATTAGCAATATATAACTCAAAACATATTATACCTTATAATATATTAGTATATAGTCAAATACTAGAAACATTAAGATTAGCAAAAACAGACTGGCTTAAAGAAGAGATAATCAATAAGTAGGCAAAAAAGCTTAAGTTAATAAGCTTCAACTCAGATTTTTTTAAATACAATATAAACATAAACAAAGAACTAACATATCAAGAAAAAAGAAGAACAAATAATAAGCAAGAGCTGAAAATATTAGAAGAACAAATGAAAGGTCTTAGCATCACTATACTGCATCACCAAACAAGCAAACTGCTAATGAATCTGAAATACTAAAAAATAACATATTGCAAGAATTAGAAGAATATAGTGAAGACACAAGTATGAAATTAGAAGAACAAAAAGAAGAACCAACCAATAAAGAAACTAGCATCTTGTTTTCTGCAAATACAATTGAGCATAGTTAATAGTTTTCAGAAAATAGAATATGCAACAAGAACAAACCCTTTAAGGCAAATATGCCAACATATGCTTTACTAGATAAATCTAAAAAAAAAAGAGTAAAGTATATTCAGTGAATCCTAGAAAATAACTATCATATAAAAATGATTAAAGAAGTATTTAAAAATGGAAACAATTGGATAGAAGTAGATTTTGATTGTGAATATAGCAGAGATATGGCAATAGACAGAATTAGAAGAAAAGAAGAAAAATAGTTTAAACTTATTCTAGAAGAGAATAAAAGTAAAAGTCAAAAAACAGAGCAACAAAAAGAACACAATGCTAAAAAAAGAGAAGAAAAAGATATAAAACAAACAAGAAAAAAAAAAAACCAAGAAGAACAAGAAAAGTAAAGAAACTAGAAAAAAAAAAAAAAAAGAGGCTATAAAGAAAAGCATTGTAATAGAAAACAGTAAAGACAAAGAAGAAGAAAAAGAATTGCAAAAGAAAAAATGAGTAACTATATAAGATTTATTATTAAATATTAATAAAAAGAAGATTAAATATATATACAGAAAATTCAAAAACTTGAACATTATATAAGTCAAGAGATCACTATACAAAGCATTAACAATAATAGTAGCAAGCTTAAAGAAAAAAGAAGATATTCTATGTATACTGCTACTTGGCAACAACAAATTAGCATATATAACAATTGAGGATGAAGATTATGACCAAAGAGACAAGCAAGAACAGTACATAGCTAAATTGTTAAACATCTCAAAAGGAGTCTCAGAAGTGTTGCTGTTATAATGTCTAAAATCAAAGATGCAAAAGCAGTATACATCCCATATAATAGAAATGAAAATCAAAAGAAGTTTGCAATAATCATCTTTGCAAATGCTCTAGTAGCAAAAAAAGCTCAATCAACACTAATATGATACAATAACTACTGAGTAAGTTGAAAAAATCCTAGAAAAAAAAAAGTACAAAAAAGAGATGAATCAAGAGAAAGAAAACAAGAAAGATCAAAAGTAGATAGCAAACAACAAGAGGTATCAAGAATCAGAAACATAATACAAGAAAAGCCAAGTAGAAGATATGATAAGATAGGTTTAAACTCCCAGATACAAAATATAGAAGAATAGTTAGAAAACAGAAATGCCAACATAAAAGTAAAAGAAGATGATCTAAAAAAAAGAAAAACTAAAGCAGTTCTGCAAGATTAAGCAAGAACAGTACAAGTAGAAGATGTTTTGTATCAAATTTTAGATAGACTAAACAAAATAAAGAAAATGCAGCTAGGTACAAGAAGTGGTTTAGCTGATTACTCTTAAAGACACCATAGTTGAACTAATAAATATAGACAAGAAGATTAAAGAGTTTTTGCAAATTAAAAGAGAGGTGTTTTAAAGAAAAAAGAAAAATAAAAACTCCTTGTTAAGAAGAAGAAATACATAGTAGAAAGAAAGAAAAACTTTAAAATACAAAGACAAAACACAGATCACTAAAAAAAAAATAAAAAGAGAGAAAAAAGAAAATAAAACTAGCATATTACAATGTAAATGGACTCAAAACTAAAGGTTGAAAATTGGAAAATCTGCTTTTACAGAAAGAGAAGAGAAGTTTTTAATGTATATGATAGACAAAAGATATGTAGAGTTTTGAATAAATGCAGCTAAAGATAAGAAGAAAGGTTCAGGTATTAGAATTATAATTAATGAACAATAGAAAAAGCATATAGATGCAGTTAAAAAAATAAATAAATATATAATAGAGATTATACTATACTTCAAACAATTAAATTAGTTGTAATCACAGTATATATACTATTAAATAATAAGGTAGTAGAAAAAAACATTTAACAAAAAATTGTAAAAATGATTTTAAAGAGAAAAAGACAAACACAAATTATCATAATAAGTAATTTTAATTATACAGTAGACAATATTCTAGACAAACAATATCCATAAACAACAAACTACAAAAGGTTGCCAATCTTCAATTAGATGAAGAAATAAAACTTTAGAAACATATATAGAGATATAAATCTAATAGGTCAACAATATATATGATTAAATAGAAAAGCAGCAACAAGAATTAACTATATATAAATATCAGATAGGCTAGTCTCAGGTCTACAGAAGGCAAAAATCGAAGAGATATAAGAAATCACAGAGAGTGACAACAAGAAAGTAATAGCAGAAATATAGATCAAACATATAATAGCAGTTAAAAGCAAGGCAGAAATTAAAAAAAGAAGGCAGTTAAAAACAGTAAACTTATATAATCAAACAAAATTGAAAAATTGAAAAAATTATGCACAAGAGCTACAGAATCAGTTAAAAATAAAAGAGGTTTTAAAAGATATTCACAAGAAAAAACAAGATGAGAAAAGAAAAACAAAAAGGATAAACAATATATAAGATATAATAAAAAAAGCTATTATTACAATAGCAAATAAACATATATTAAAGAAAAAAGTATTTAACATAATAACTAACAGAAGAAGAAGTCAGAAAAAATAGCAATAAAAAGAAAGCATTTTCAAGTTACAAAAATTAATTAAGCATGCAAAAACTAAAAAAACACAAGCAGTAACAGAAGAGGAAAGAAGTAAAGTAAATAAACAATTAAAGATACTAGGCAAGAAAATTAGTACAAAATTATCAAAATTACAAAAACAATAGCCAAATGTATAAATAGAAGATATAAAGAGTTAGAGAAAGCTATTATTGGAAAGAAAAAAAAAGAACTAGAAGCAAATACAAAGAAAACAAATAGAAGAGAATATAAATAAAAGATGTGAAATGATCAGAACAGATCAGAAAAAGTTGATAATGAGTCTTTTAAATAGGCCTTATAAGAAAATAATACTCAACAGGTTTATTAAACAACAGAAAAAAAAACAAATCTGCTAATAAGCTTAGAAGATGTCAGAGTAGAAGTAGCAGAACACTATAAAAAACAATTCAAAAAAAGAAATACAAGACTAGAAGAGATGTCATAAGAGTAAAAAGAAATATATAAATTATAAAGAAATATTAAAAAGGAATGGTATACAAAAGTTAAAAGAGAAATTAAAGAAAAAGAATAGGAAAAAATATTAAAAGAACTAAAGACAGAAACAGCTTCAGGCATATTAGATATAAGTTATATTCTAATAAAGCAAGCAGAAAAGAAAACAAAAAACTAAATTATGCAGGCCTTCTAGACAACTTAACAAAACAACTAGTATATATTCTCAATATGATAATAGAAGAAGCAAAAGAAAAGGATAAAGAAGTATTGATACTTCTGCAAGACATAAAAAAAGCATTTGACTCAGTTTTACTTAAAAGTCTAGAACTAGCATTGCGAAGAGTTAAAGTGCCTAGAAGAACAATAAAATACATCCTGGATCTGTTTTATGAAAGACAACTAAAAATTATCACAACTCACAGCCTAACAGAAAATATAACAGCAAAAGATAGCATAGATCAAGAAGAAGTAATATCTTCATTAATATAGTAACTTTTCTATGATCTACTGTTAAAAAGAATACAAGAAGATAAAAATCTAGAATATACAATAGAACAATAGATCAAAAGAGAAATGAAATGCAGCAATATTACAAAGTACTGCCAAGCAACTATTGCATATGCAGATGATACAATGTGAATTGCAAATAGTAAAAAACAGCTAATAGAAGTATTAAAAATAACAGAAGAATTTTTTAAGATGAATGACATAGAAATAAATAGATTCAAATTAAAGCTATTAATAATGAATACAAAAGTAAAGAAAAAGAAAAGAAAAGTAATCTTTGAAGAAAACAAGATAACAGAAAAAGCAAAGAACAAGATAGTTTATTCACTAGAGATATGGCTGAATAATAGAATGAGTAAAGTGCTAGTCAAAAAGAAAACTAAAAAAATAATTAGTCAAACAATAAGAGATCTTAGATACAAAAAGATGACAATAAGTCAGATTGCATATATAAACAATATAGTAATAATACCAAAATTAAGTTATATGCTACAGTTAACAAAAATATCAGAAAAAAGTATAAATGAAATTCATTAACTAATAATAAGTTTAGTAAAGCAAAAAAGCAACTTATAAAGAATATTAAAAAACTGTATAATAGAACACAAAGATCTTAGAAGTTGCAGAACATTATGATAAGAATTAACAATAAAACAAATAAGTAGTCTATTAGCAAGACTAAATAGACAAGATAGTTTTGAACAGTTAACAAAACTAAGAATAACACAAAGGTGCCAGAAAGCAGGTTTAACAGAAGATATATAGAAAGTAGAAGAAATGCCAGAAAATATAGAAGGTTGAAAGAGTAACTTAGTCTGTTTGATATTATTAAAAGCAAGAAAGCTTAGTATAAATATAAGAATGAAAAGCAATTTATAGACAATGTTTGGTCATGAAATCAAAATAAGAGAGCTTATAGATATACAGTTTAGAAAAGAAATAGTATTAGAATAAATAAAGCAAATTTAATATATTTAAGCCAGCTGATAGATGCAAAAGAAGAGAGATTAATTACATGATAGTAGCTAAAAAGTTACCAAAATCTATCAAGTAAAGAAAAAAAAGCAAAATGGTTTAAAGCAATAGAACTAGAAGTGCTCATTAAACTAGAAAATAGAGAAGTTAAAAGACAATTTAGAACAATCGAGCAAAATACTTAAACAATACAGATGAGATGAGAGTATATTTTGGAAGACAAAAGAAAAAGAGAATAGATAGCACATAGTGCACAGAACAATTAACAGTTAGGAAAGATAGTCAAAAAGAAAAAGAAAAAAATATTAGTAGAACATTGGCAAATGTAGAGTAAAGAAAGTGAATTAGTTATCAAAATTAGCAGATGTAAGGGTTGTACAAGAGAAGAATACTAAGAAAATATCTGCTAATAGTTGATAAGAGTAAATAACAGAATTAATATGATTTCAGATGCATTAATAAAAAAAGGTAGCAACAAGATCAAGATAGCAATAAATCAAATAACGAAAATAATAAAGACAAACAAGCCAGAGATAGAAGAACAAAAACTCAAAGGACTAAAAATAATAAAAGAGCCAAAAGTAGAGATAATCAAACAACAAAAGTTAAAAGACAGCATTAGTTAAGAAATAGTAAAAATTTTGAGAAGAAATATAATAAAAAACAAGAACAAATATATAATATATACAGATGAAGCAGCAAACCTAAAAACTAAAGAAGACACAAGAAGCAGAGATAGTATAGGCATAGGGTGGATGCAAACAGATAAAACACAAAAATGGCCAGAAGAAAAAGTAGCATTAGGTCTAGAAAATTGGCAAACATCAACAATAGCTGAGTTAGTAATAATATGTGTTGCAATTTTAATGATATTAAGAGAAAAGCAAGTAAAAATATGTAAGATAGTAATGTAGCAATAAGAAACATTAGTAAAGGGTTAGAACAAGTATGCAAAGATAAGATTCTTAAAAAGAAGAATACAATATAAGTAATGAAAATTAGAGAGCTAATTATAACAAAGAACATTCAGATAGAGTTTGTTAAAGTTAAAAATTACAGTAAAGATAGATAAGGATATAATCTAGTAAAAAAAAATAGCAATAAGTAAAGAGATAATACAGATCGAAAATGTTAGTTGCAAAAAGATAAAGTACTGCTTAGAGTGAGAAAACAAACATATTAACATATCAGCAAAACTGCTGTATAAATTAATAATGAATGCAAGGTTAGGAGTAGAATAAAAAAAAACGAAAGCAATTAGAAGACTAAAACCAAAAACAGAAGTTATGATTTATGATTAAACATACTTTTGAAATAAACTGAAGAGATCTAAGAGAGTACACTGCACAATAAGAAGAGATAGTATCAGAAGAAGTGCATTTATAAAGTGCATAATGAATAAACTTCCAATTTTAGAAGAACTTAACAAAAGAAGACCAGATGTATATACAATAACAGAATGCCAAATGTGCCAAGATAAAGCAAAAGAAACACAGGCACATTTGGCAGCATGTAAGGAATAAAGAAATTTGTAAAAATGAATCCAAAAAGTGACTATTGCAACAGCCTAGAAGGGGTTAAAGAAAGAAGAAAAAGTTTAAGTTTTTTTATATGTATTATACATAATACTCTTTGAGAAAATAGAAGCAGAGAAAATTAAAATAAGAGAAGCACTAATTAAAAGTCTTATTTCAAAAGAAAAACAGAACAGATTGAGACAGTTCCTAAATACAAAATTAAGACATCAGTTCATAAATATAATAGCAAGAACAGCTTAGAACATATTCTATAAACAAGTATAAAGAATCTGATATAAGAGAATTAATAAATGAAAAAAAAATAAAGAAATAATAGATAGAATAACAAAAAAAAAAAGAAAAAAAAAAGCACTAAGAAAAAAAGAAAAACCAAATCAGTAAGACATAAAGAAAGGAAAGAGAAAGCAAAAAAAAAAAAAAAACAAATCAGAAAAGAAGTATAGAAGACAATTTTAGAGCTTGTTATGAAAGAGAGAAGACCCTTTTATTATAAACTTTAAGTAGTCAGACAAGTGGCTTACTTCTGCTTGAAGTAATGCAGCAAGTTGCACTTAGATACTATTAGAGTAGCTGAATAATGCTAGGCTTAGTTGTTAAGGATATTTATATAATTGCAAATGTAATTTCAAAATCTTAATAAAGCACTAATGTGACTGCTTAAGAAAAAAAATTATCTCAACTTTAGAACTATTTTATTCTTAAGATAAATCTTTTAAAGTCTTCTGTACCTATTTTTACAACTAACTTAAGTATTACTATAACAGAACTAATACTTATAATTAGAATTATATTATTTAAATTATAAAGTTCACTCAAATATCAGTATTTATTTTATAATATAATCTTAATACTTTAGTATACCTCTAAATTTTTATCAAACTTCAATTCAAATAGCTTGTATAGGACTATGATTAGTCTATTAATATATCAGATTGGCCTGATATTTTTTTTTTTAGTTCATTTTGGTGACCTAGTTGGTGCTACTTTTGAGACTTCTAATCTACTATAATTTTGGTATCTATTTTTTTAAGCTAGTCTTTACAGTAATATTATCAAAAATCTATACTATCTCTTTATTTGAGTCTTTTTAAATAAACTTCTTGTTTCTTAATTTTAATGAATTTACATAGCAAAGAAATGTGACAACTTAGTGAAATAAATAAGTTGTCAACCTCTTAAGTAGTAGATTGAAAGTTTAAAACCTACTGATAATATAAATTTGAAAAACCATCTATGTAATATTAGTATTATAGAAGGTAGTTGAGATAAGATATCTGTAACTATAGTTATACTATTATAACTGGCAGGTTATAAGGTATTTGTATAATGTTAAAGTTATATAAAGAAATGCAAACTGGCATCAGATAATACAAATCTAAGATAAGTTCTTATGGCTGTATAAATCCATAGAACTGAAAACCTGAAACCTACTTGGAAAGATCTAAATAGAGAAATAGCACAAATCTTTAATAATACTATTATAAAAGCTAGACCTAAGAAATAAATATTGATATAAAAGAAATTAGCCAAATAAGAATTTCAATAAGAAGTACTGCTAACTAGATTGCTAGAAGTTTCAAATCAGAGAAATTTCAAAATTTTTAATTATTTTAAAATTATTTTAATATTTGAAATATTTTGAATTTTTTTAAATATTTCAAATTATTTTCAAAATATATTTTCATTTTTTTAATTTTATTAAATTTTAAATTTTTTGTAAAATAACTGAAATTCTTTTGAAATTATTTCAATATTGTAAAATTATTTTATTTTAAAATAATTTCATATTAATTATAGTTATTTTAAAAGATTTTTAATATGTAAAATTTTTTGTAATATTTTGCATATTTATTCTGCTAATGACACTTTTATTTTATTTATATTTGCAATAGTCAATTATTGTATTGAATGATCTTGTTACTTAGTTGTATTGTATCAAGAAAGCTACAACTCTATAACAACATATTTGCAATTAATTTGCAATTTATAAAATAAGAATAGATTAAAAACTAGAAGATTTAAATAGAGAATCTATAGATGGGTTCTAGGCATAACAACTAGTATAAAACTTTCAAATGAACTATTTAAAATAAATAATAACTAAAGTTGTATGAATAACTAATTGTATACTCTTTTTATGATTGCCTTTATAACTGTTGTATATAATAATTATATGTTAACATATTACTAATAAATTTTTGGGTTACAAGTACTCATCTTAATATTAAAAAAATATATATATTTTTTCTTTTTATTATTTTAAAAATTCTTAGTTATTTTTAAAATCTAATAGTTTTTTTAAAAAATCAGAATTATTATTTAGTAAAGATCATTAAACAGTATATGATCTCTATATTTATTATTACAGTATGAGACAGTCAAAAACATTTAATGTTTATTAATAAAAACTTTAAAGTATTATAATTTTTTTAAAATAAGCTAAATCAAAAAACCTTTTAACAAATTAATAGATTTTTGGATAAACTACAATTCAGTTAAAGAATTTTTTTTTATTTTTTGTTTTAAAAAAGTTATAAAGTATTAAAGTTTATAAGTTCAATAAATTAGTATTTAATATAAAAAAACATATATGTATTGTTAACCAATTAAAATTAATTATACAAAATTAGCCAATCAGAATTAATTATATAAGCAACAAAATTAGCATTTTTATATATTAATTAGATGTCTCTAACTGTTTCGCACTGTATATTTATTCATAAAGATAACTTATAATCTATTAATTTCATTATATAATGTTCTAAATTTTTATTTTTATTTAGTCTACAATTTTCTAACTTTATATACCTATTAATCAGTTTATTCTTTATATTTAATGTTCTTTTTATTAATCTTTTTAATAGGCTTTTCTTAATGTTAACGTTATTTGTTAACAGATTTGTCTTTTTTAATTATTTTCAACCCTATAATTATGCTAGCAGAATGCATTTTTATATATAAATCTTGTTTTTTTCTTCAATAAAAAATTCTTCAAAGATCATTTCCAATCATGATTCTGATAAAATTGTTGTTACTCAATAGAATTCAAACTTGTAATTTTATAATTTCGAGGTCTTAAAAATTTTCAAAATTTCACTCAAAATTTTGTTTCAACCTTACCTATCTTTTATGTTTATTCAGTTTCTTTTCAAACTTTTTAGAATTTTTGCTCTTTTTTGGTTATTTACATACTTAATCAATCCTATTAACTGGTTACTTAATTTTCGACCAGTTGTACCGAGTTAACCAATTAAGAATTTGCTTAACCGGTTATCTGAAATTTATTCAAATTGGTTCGGTTAACCGATTATAACCCAGCCGGTTCAAATCACTATTCGAACTTAGGTATCAGAATTTTAATTATATGATCTTTAGCCAACTGACTCTTTTATATAGGCTGCTTAGCTGCGGCTGCCTTAGCTGGCTAACAAAACTAGTAAATTGACAATAAAATTCTAAGTAACACACACCCAAATGTTACTATACATTTTTGCGCTAAAAAAGGTATTGTGGCGCTGAAACGGTCAATTGATAAGTTGCCCAAAACATCTCAAGATTTAGTAATCATATTTTTATACTACGTATTTATTCTGAACACTAACTGAATCTTACAGCAATGCACAAGTATCAATGTACCTGAATAGCAATCGGAAAATTTCTTGTATCAAATACAAAACTTTCGTACGTATGACTTTAGTCCCGATTATCAATTTGAGATAATCAAATACAATAATGGAATTACAATAAATGCAAAACGGGTTTTAATACTTGAAACATAACAATGTGCATTATCATTATGGTTGATTTAATTGCTGCAATAAGCTGCAATAATTACAAAATTATTAAAGAAATCACATGATCTTCGTTATAAATTATCAAGATCGGGTTTATCTACTTTAGAAAAATATGCATTTAGATAAATAAAAACGTTCGAACGCCGTTGACTTGCTTGAAAAATAATTTCGTAGCAAAATGTCAAGGGCTATGACGACGACTCCCGAACCGATAGAAGAACCTACTCACGTTACTTTTCTTCTTCCTTCCAAAAAAACTTGCTCTTCTTCTAGCAGAGCCTCTTCCATAGTATCGGTTTCTTCAACTAATTTTGCTTTAAAGCAACCACGTTATCATACCTTATATCAACCCTCATGGCGTGAACAATTGGCTGTCGAACTTGATAATTCCGAAATTGGCAGCATATGGAAGCTTGTGGATGCTTTCCTCAATATTTTACTTTGTCTGATTTATATTGCACATACTGGTTATATGAAGGAGCCTTCCTTACCAACGTTTAACGTGTGTTTTGAAGTTGTGGTGGCCATCCTGTTAGTTATGGAATATGTTCCAAAGTTTTATATATATGAGTTCGAATCATGGAAATCATTGATTACCAAAGTTTCACCTATCCTTACAGCTTTGACCGTTTATCCCGTGTTTGCTATTGTAACTGATCCGAATTTTAATGAAACCCGTTATATTGTCTTTTTTTATCCTTTTCGTTTTATTCGATGTTATTTATCCGTGCGTGATTGTCTAGTGAGAAGTGAAAAATCAGTTTTAAAACTTGGTCAAGTTACTAGTAAGACTTTGATTTTTTTTACAACGATTTTGTTTCTTATTTTGGCTGGTTCTTCATTGTTACATGGTGTTGAATATGCCTACATGGTGAGTACTTTTAAATTATTTTGAGTTATTCGATCTCTGAAAACTACGCGTAGAAATTAAATAACTTTACCTGTAGGATGCAAAAAATATTACTTTCTTGGATGGTACTTGATTATTACAAATTATGGTCATTTAGTTCTTGCATAGTTTATTATTATTAACTTATTAATCTTTTATTATAATAGCCGTTTTTTTCACATCAATTATGTTGGGTACTGTTGGTTATCTAAGTGACATAGTACCTGATAACGCATTTCCAAGAATTCTTCTTTTGGTGATATTTACTACGGGTCTCATCTTGATTCCGGTAATATTTAGAATTTTATTTGCATTTAAGATATATTCCTTTTCTTTAAATATGTTGATAATCCTTAATTTTTAGTATTCTATATCAGAATTGACCATGTTGATACGCTCAAAATCCGTTTACGACAAACCATTCCGTAAAATTTCACAACAACCACACGTTATTATAATAGCACCAACTATAGAGCTACCATCGTTAAGACATTTTTTGAAAGAGTTTTATTCTTTAGCACACGGTTCCGCCACTTTCAATACAAAAGTAAAGCATTATCAAGGTCCTTTCGCATATTATGTATATTACTATAATACTATATAACTAATCTGTTTACCGTTTACGAAGGTTGTAATCTTAAATCCTCTGGAACCAACTGATCGCGTGAGAACGTTTTTATCTGATCCCGTCTTTGCACATCGTGTACAATATATTCGCGGAAGTTCTCTTGATGCACGTAACCTAGAAAAGGTTGATGCAAAAAATGCTTGTGCATATTTTATTCTGGCTAAAAAATATACTCAACAAAGCGAAATAATTGATGCAGAGAATGTGTTAAAAACAATTGTATTTATCAACATTTCTTTATTTCAATTTGGATTACAATAAGGTTTATACATAATCATTTTTTTTTTTATGTAGGCTTTAAGTAAATTCGATGAAGGTCCAAAACTTTATATTCAATGTATTCTTCCAGAAAATAAAATTCATTTCGAAAGTTTAAGTAAGCTAAAAAAATTTTTATTATTATTGAAGACATTAAAAATTATTAATTAATTATTTGTCTATTTAGACCCGGAGCAAATTATTTGTATCGATGAATTGAAATTAGCCATTCTTGCTCATTCATGCCTGACCCCTGGATTTTCCACGCTTTTATATGGACTTACTACATCATTTACCTTTGAATCAGCGAATGAGTTAAGACGTGGGACAAGGAAGCGACGACGCTCTTCTGTCTGCTTGGACAATGACGCTATCGAGGATTATATTACCGGATTTTCCCAGTCAATTTACACTACCACTTTATCCGACCATTTCTCTGGGCATAATTTCTTGTCAGTTACTGGTGACTTTTCAAATTCTAATTTGTGAATTTGTTTTTTGGATTATTTTAGTGTATATTCATTTCATATTCATTTGGATTGTAGAACGTCTTCACGAGGACTTAGGTGTTGTATTATTTGCACTTGGAATTCCGAAACAACACTCGCTTGACATATCCACTCGTTGGATGTTCGATCAAAAAAATGATTACAACGTGGATGGTCCTAAAAGCTACACGGTATTGATTAATCCTGATGATTATATTTTAAATGGTGATGAAATTGGATTTGTCATTGCGTTGGATGGTTCGCTTGCAGATGGTGTTTCTACTTATGAATGGCGTGGTGGACAAAAACAACATAAAGTTATATCTGTTCATTCTGAACAACAGTCACTGTTGACAAATGATACACTGAAAAATAATGGTGGAGGTTCTTATTTCGATAAAAAAAAAGGTCATCAGACAACTACACAAATGGCATCTGACATTCCACACCATGAATATCCACATAAACCTGATTTTTTTACGTTGAGGCGTCAGCGCGCGTTTTCAACGCCTCTCGCACTTGCTGTGGATCACGAAACTCATCATTATTCTTCATCTAATATTACATTATCTTCACATGCCCATGACGTAGAAAGCATAAGTTCTGTAATAGATACAATCACTGGACACATTCTTTTGTGTGATTACTCTCAGACGACTTTTCCACGCAATCTTGATTGTTTTGTCAGTCCATTACGTAAACCTTATTTAGAAAAAATTACACCGATTGTGATTTTGTCACCTACAAGGCCAACTCAAAGCCAATGGAAAATACTGTGTCAATTTGACCAAGTATATTTTGTGCAAGGGAACCCCATGATGCGAGAAGGTTTGGACTGTGGACGAGTGAGATTCGCAAAGCAAGCGGTTATTTTGGCAGACTCTACAAGATTGTTGAGGTAAGTTCCTATTATTGCTCATGTTTTGAGCAAGTTTTGCTTAAATTAATAACTTGAACATTATTATATAATTGATAGAAATGGTGAAAAGACTGAAGATGCGTCAGCGATGTTAGTATTTTTAAACATTAAAGCAATGTGTAAAGAGAACATTGATGTTTTTGTAGAATTTGTCCACATGGATAATATGAAATTTATGTCTGAAGATGCTTCAGCCATCGATAAGAGTATGCAAGGTAAGTATTTACGTGTTAATATATGTATATATAAATAATTTTTTATTTTTATTTATTTTATTTATTTTATTTATCTATTTTATTTATTTATTTATTTTTTAAGCCCATCATTCACCGGCCTTTATGGCTGGAACTTGCTTTTCTTTGTCAATGCTTGATAGTATTATTTGTCAATCATTTTATCAACCACACATTGTGACAATAATTGAACAAATGCTTTTTGGTGCACCACCATTACCCCTATTCTCTGGTTCAACTTGTCCCGCACCATCACATTCTCATTTTTATCAGATCCCAGTACATTCATTTGTTGGATATCAATATGGGGAGCTGTTTCGCTCTATGGTGCAAAAGAAAGTCATACCTCTAGGGTTGTACCGCACTAAAAAAGCCAAACCTGTAAATGGCAATGAAAAAGAGTTGAGATATGTATATACGTGCCCTAAATCTAACGTTATATTACGAGATGATGACAAGGTATTTGTGTTGAGCAAAAAATTGCCTACGGGTTTTTGATAAAATATTTATGCTATTATAATTCGGATTTTTCGAACCTATGCAAAACGGCGTAAAGTAATATTGTACATAACAAATTGACATTTCTAAAATTATTGATGCTTTATTTCATAATATAGTAGTATAAAGTTAATTATTTATTATTAAAAAAGAACTTTAATAAAAAAAAAGGGCTTATTAATATACGTATATATATTATATTAGTATATTTACTATGTGAGAGCATATACTCGTGATTGGTCGATCACATAAATTGAATATCACGTTATGATTGGTCAATTTGCAGATCATGTGCAAACTAGCCAATCAAAAAATTTATTTGTTATAACGATATTATTATATATGGGTTGCCGTCAATAAAAATCAAGCAGATCGACATTTTTAAAAAAATTGACGTCTTAACTTTTTACTGCTTATATTTTAATGAATTTCGAAACTTTTTTATAATTGAATTATCAAAAAAAGCTTAGATCTTAAGCTTTTATTTGATTATTTATTTATGAGAATATATTCGAAGTTCATCAAGATGTGAATTGCGAAAAAGTAAGGAATTAATTTTTTTACAAATGTCAATCTGCTTGATTTCTATTGATGCAGCCCATATGTTACTAAAAATTTTACTCTTATATATAGATTAAATATATTTAATTTAAACAAAAAAGTTATTATATTATTTTTTTTTAATATTATTAAAGGTAAAATTATGTTTTTAATCTTTTTTTTTTTTTTTGTGTTAAAGGTCAAAGGTCATATTTTGTAATGAAATTTTATTGACTTTTATTAAATTAGTTATTATAATTATTTTATACAAAGATAAAAATACAATTCATCATATGTACAATTTTTGATTGTTTATTTAAGTAGTTTGTTTTAAAGTTTTACTTTTTTTTTAAATATTAAGGTAAGTACTTATGACATAGAATTTTATTGATAGTATATTTGGTTAATGGTTGCATTACAATTACAAAAAGCAATTATGAAAAGAGTATACAACTAGTCACTTGTACAAAATTAGTAATTGTTTAATTTAAGTAATCTGTTTGAAGGTTCTACACTAGTTGCTATACCTGAAATCTGCCTATAGGTTTCTTATTTAACTACTCTAATTTTCATATTCATCTATTTACTTCTGCCTATTAACAATTCTAGTTAATGTTGGTAAAAATATGTTATCATTAGCAAAATTATAAATGTGAAATAGTTTGAAAGATTTTGCATAATGTAATAATTTCAAAATATTACGAAATAAATTTCGAAATTTTTGTATTGTGTAAAATCTTTCGAAATATTATAAAATATATTTCGAAATTTTTGTGTAATGTAATAATATTAGAAAAATTGTGAAATATATTTCAGAATTTTTGTATTATGCAAATATTTTGAAATATTGCAATATATTTTAAATATATTTTGCAAAATGCAAAAACTTTCGAAATGTTCAATAAAATTTTATAAACTTAGCAAAATGCAAAGTATTTCAAAATATATCAATATAAAATTTAAAAACATTAGAGTTATAATAAAATATTTAATTATTTTACAAAATAAAATATAATTTATAAAATAGGTTTATTTGAATTTAATCGGGTTATTTTTCTTAGTCAAAATCAAAATATTAATTCTTTAGAATAATTTGATATTAATTGAATAATTTTAAAACATATTTTTGATGTATGCTAAAAATTTTAATTATTTATGAAAATAATTAATTACGTAAATTTCTAGCTGCATAATTATCAAAGAATTTTGACTTAAATTAATGATATTATCACCAAATTTATAATCTGTAACATTTTGAAAATAATACAATATTACAAATTTATTTTAAATAATTTTGAAATAATTTGATAATAAATATGTTAATCAAGATTTTTCAATTAAAATAGTATTAATCAATCAAATTTGTATAATTATTCGTAAGGTAGCTCAAATGCAATACTTTCAAATATTGCAAATAAACTTAAAATAACTAATGTTGTGAATATTTAATAATATTAGTATGTGCAATGAAACTCTCTTCACTGATTCTTATGACCAAATTTGGAGTAGAAAAGAAAATTACAGAAAACACAAAAACCATCAAGACAAAGTGTAAAAGCTGACTAAGCAAAAAGAAAGCTAATAGAAAATTAGTTATAGTTTGTTAGAATAGTAAAATAGAAGAACAGCAA
>CAJVQA010003861.1:0-18580 GCA_910591915.1 Cetraspora pellucida | reverse complement strand
CAGACTCCTTAAATAAGTAATATAGAAAAGTTATACATGTAGCCAATTGTACACTCTCCTGTAGTGGTTCATTGAACTACAATACTAATAAGTGATTAATAAAAGTCAAAAGACTAAAGAGGTCACCTTAAAAAAAAAATTAAATAAATAAAATATATATAAAGAAATATATAATTAACTAGGCTATTAGATTTACTAAAAAAAAAGAATACAAAAATATATTATATCAAATTATTTGAATTAGTAGTTTAATTAAAGTCTGTTAGTTTTAAGTAACAGTTAGTAGAGAATAATGAAAAAGATATTAAAAAAATAGATATCAAAATCCTAATAAACTTTACAAATATAAAAATAATATAATATAATAGTTAAACAGATAACTTCTGTGACTATAAGTATTAAGTAACTATAATATATTATATAAAACTAGATTAACTATATATAGAATATAACAGACTTTAGTAAATCTTCTGTTAAGAATAAAGTAGTTTTAAGATAATAAGAATCAGAAACTGTGTTCTCATAATACAAAATAAATTTTATATATAGAAGATTTAAATAAACAAGATTTATAGTTAATTTGCAGATATAATATCTAGTGTAAAACTTATATAGTAATATATAAGCAAACTACTTAAATTAGGTACCAAAAGTGTATATGTGACTAGCTGTAACCTTCTATATAAGAAAGTCTTCAAAAGCATTTGTGTTCTATAATTTGAATAAAAAAAATCTTCTTTAAAAACACAAACTTTAATATAAAAAAAAGTAAAATGTTCTTTTAAACAAAATACATATAGTTTTATAAAACAAAAAAACTTAATTGTCTTAATAAAATTTTAAGTAAATAACTTATAATTTTAAATATTTAATTATAAATTTTTAAATAAATCAAATATTTGTCAAATCAAATCAAATTTGATTATATTTGAATTTGATTTGAATTCAAATATTTGATAAATAACAATAGAAAGGTCAGATTATATATATTTATATATAACAAATTAACTAGTTGTTTTCATATAATAAATTTTAGAATGACTTATTAAAATATAAAAAAGTTGTTTTTTACTTAAAATAAATAATATAAAAACATACTAAATTAACAAAAATAAATTTTTATATATAGAAAATCCTTTATTAACTAAAGATTTGAAAAAAATCTATTAAAAAAAATTAAATTTTAAGTTTTTTATATTTAGAATTTATTATAAATTTATTGAGATATAAAAACTACTTTAAATTTACAAACTTAAAAAGAATCTAAGTATATAAAGATTATACTTTATGAAAATCGATTTAACTCGAATATAAAAAACAATTAATTTATATCAACTTGAATAGAAGATATTTGTGTAACATTTCAATTAAATTATTGTGATTTGCAAAATTATGTAAGATTTGAAGATTATCGTTATAGAAAAACGTAATTACTAAAACAAAACATTGCTTTTATGATCCTGGATAAGATTTATAGATTAATGCATCCTGTTTTCTGAATTTACTCTTATTCATTAAGAGAAATGTTGAACAAGGTGCTGTTTGGTTGGTTGAATTCAATCATTGCACTGAAATTATACATGACTCAACCATTAGCGTTAAATTATTTAACAGTTAAGTGGCGCAGATTTGATGATCTTTGATTTAATACAGCCAATCACAGGAATTTTACGCTTATGATGATTGAACAAATTTCAACATATTGCGACAAATACCCGCAGGAAGCATCCAATCTTTCACAAGTATATCTTGACTTAACCGCAGGTAATAATATTATTAAATTAACAATAAAATTTCATCTGTTTCATTGCAGTTAATTAAATCAAATTTATAAAGTCAAATCTTGGACTGAAGTAAAAGTTGAAGATATTGAACCTTTACAAAGATGCGTTTTGCTGGGGAGAACTTCAAAAGTAAGAATAAATGGATTGTATAAAATTTTAAAAATAATTGACAAAACTTAATAGAGTAACAAATTTAAAATACAGTCGAATTCTCAGATGATAATCATAGTACCCTGTGCATCAGCTGAAATTTGGACACCTAAAAAGTAAAACTTTCGATAATTGCAACTGCAATAATTGTTTTAAGAAGTAATCATATTAATATAAAATAATAATCGAATTATTTACTGCCATTTTAAAAAATAGGATAACACAACTATTTTCCCAGTTACGAAAATTTCCATCTCTTTTTGTAGATTGTGATCCGAACAATATAAAAAGGTTATTATTTTTATATATCCAAATTTTTCGATTTATTTTATTAAAAAAAAAAAATTTTTATACTTGTGTAGTATCACACTAGCCATTACTTTTCCAGACTCTACTGTGGTTTATTATAAGATACATGACGGAATTAATCCCCCATCTGATAATAGTGAAATTTACGATCCAATTTGATTTTTGGCATTTATCGGTTAAACGGAAATGATTTATAAACAAGTTCTAACATTAAGTGATAATGATTCACAGTTAATTTGTCATAAATAGTGCTCCGCATAATCAAATTCATATCAAAATTTGAGTTTCAAATCAAATATTAAATTTGAACAAAGATTCTTGCTTTATGGTTCAAGGTAGTATTATTAACAAAAAAGTATGTGAGTTTTAGTAGATATTATAGGTTCACCCAAATTTCAGCATAAGCCGCAACAATAATTTATCTATTTTATATATATTATTATAAATAAATTATTTAACTTAAATTTTTGTGAACCAGGTAAAGTTTAAAGTGCAACTACACAAGATGGTGTACGTGCTATTATTTTACCATCTAGCCATATCGCTGATAACACAGATCCCCCTTTATCAATTTTTGAAAGGAATCCATTCAATTACATCTTCGTAGAATGTCGATGTCCTTATTGCCACTTGTCCATTCTTGTATTATGAGGGTCACATGCCTGGAATCAAGCTTCAGATGTGTTATATCGATTGCAATTGCACATATTCCATAGCATAGTTTAAATTTCTTTTAGAACCAAATCATCAAATACTACCATATTTTCATTTGTTGCATTAGTCTATATACTTTAAGCTCATTATTCTTTAACTGCATATAATCTATAAATTTATTAATTACTGTATTAAATATAAATTAAATATAAATTAAATGCAGATATGTGTATATGAAACGGAATTATTGGTATTTAGAATCATCTTAGGTCGAAACGGAATTCCAAAGGTCAAGTTGATACGAAATTTAAAGTTGATTCTATACTACAATAAATGTATAATCGATTGTAACAATTGTTAAATAAATTACATCATATTGTCATGATAAATTGTCAAAATAAAATACAAATTTATTACTTTTTTTTTCTTTCGTCCTTTTTATCCGATAACCGAATCTCAAGATCATCCATTTTTACCTCTTAATGGATTCAAAGAATTGCTTTCCGAATATCTTAGTTGTAAATCGATTAGTAGCCGACTCAAAACCTTTATAACACAGGAAGACTTTTGATTTTTGTATTCACATTTTAGAATTTTATTATAACTTATGTTTATTTGGAATCAACCAAGGTGCATTCTAAATCTACAATAATTCCATTCCGACGTACGACAAATACACGCATTTTGTGAAATATCTTAATTTGTTATCTAATAAACCTTGTGAACTTGTAAGCTCCACTTTATTTGGTGTCATCATAATTTGTATGTATTTTGTCTAACCAAGTTGCTAAAACTCTATTACCAATATTTTTGAATATTAATTAATCTATTAAAAGGAATCCATTCAATTACTTCGTATTTGGTAGTTGATATAATCATTGGGTCATATGTTTGACACCAGGAGAAAGATGTGTTATATAGGTTGTAATTTGCACATTTTTCATAATGCTTATCTCCTTTAGAACCAAACTCATCGACCATAATTCTAAGATGATTTAATGTATCATGGAGGAAGTAATCATCGTTGTGCGTTGACGTTAACCATTATATAACACATATACCATAATGAGATATATAATACAAATAATACATAATTCTGTATTTCTCATCAGTTTAACTATAATTGCCATCTTGCGCATTTGTATAACTGTATTCTTTCATTGATTAGCATTCGATAATTTCGGATACAAATTAAAAAGGATGCTTAATCACAAGAATATAGTAAATCTGATTACTAGCAATATCACCTTATCACACTGATTAAACACCTAGCAAAAAAATTTAATAACTATCCGAATATATTATACAGCTGAGGATTCTTATTGCGGTCAAAAAAAATTTCAAATGCATACTTATGGAAGGTGGTGGGGTATTATAAAATGGATCTTTTAATCAATATGAGACGATAATTGACTGAATAACTAAATGGAACGAATAGCAAATTTATGTGGTAAAATTCTATTCATGACCTTGTGATATTGGGATATTCGATATACTACATAAATCAAAAACTATGTATAGTATATATAATATAACAATTTACTATTTGAATTTTTTATACATATTTCTATGCTATAGTACGGGACAGTAAAAGGCATCCAATTTATACATATAGGCAGTGTTGTTACGGGACAGTCTTTGGACAAAGTTTGGACATTTTGGACATTTTTAAATATTAAAATTACTCAAAATTTTATTAAGATAATCTATTTTAACTTTCTAAGTAAAAATGTAAAAATGTAAAATAAAAAAATATATATAATCATATTATTTTTAAATAAATTATTTAATTATTAAAGTTTTGGATATTTACATTCTTCTTACTGATCTTTTTTTCCAAAAACAGACAAGACAAAAATAGTAGCAGCAAGCAAGATTCAACTTAGAAAATCTATTCTGACACCTTAAAAGAAAAGAAAGTAAACAAAAAACAACATAAAGTTTAATAAAAGCTCTTTCTTTTCTTAGTTAAAATACAAAGCACAAAAGAATAACTTAGTTCTTTCTTTAAAACTTTTTAGAAATTTGGAAAATTGTTAGAGTTCCTGTACAACAGATCAAATTAGATTGTACAAAAACACATATATAACAAAGTAAACAAATAATAGATTACATTCTTTTTTTGGATCTCAAAGCATAGCAGAAGTTTGTTTTGATTGGTTATAAATATACTCTAGATAAAACATTGATCATCTGTTGATCATACCTCAGATTAGTTTCAGATCTAATACTTGTAACAGATCTCTTATTGACTAGTTCTAGCCAATAATTCCTTTTAATGTTAAAATTTTTTAATTTTATGTTTTAAAAAACTTGTATTTCTGAAGCATTTTATTTGTGAACAACTCAAAGATGCATAAACAATGAATAGGTATATGAACTCAAAGATGCATAAATAATAAATAGATATGTGAACAACAAATAGATGTGTAAACAACAAATAGGTGTATGAACAATGAATAGATGTGTGAACAACAAATAGATGTGTGAACAACAAATAGATATGTGAATAATGAATATGTGAACAATGAATAGATGCATAAACAACTCAAGAATATGTGAACTCAAGAATGCATAAACAATGAATAGGTATGTGAACAAAGAATATATATATAAACAATGAATAGGTATATGAATAATGTATGGGTATATAAATAATGAATGGTATGTAAACAATAAATAGGCACATGAACAATAAATAAATATATTAACAATGAATAGGTATGTGAAAATGAATAGAAACATAAATAATGAATAGGTATATAAAAATGAATTGG
Source organism: Cetraspora pellucida (assembly GCA_910591915.1). Classification (NCBI taxonomy): domain Eukaryota; kingdom Fungi; phylum Glomeromycota; class Glomeromycetes; order Diversisporales; family Gigasporaceae; genus Cetraspora; species Cetraspora pellucida. The sequence goes on along the minus strand of CAJVQA010003861.1, from coordinate 12,906 downwards.
TGTATATATACATAGTTGTATAAACAGATAAGTATATATATAAATAGGTATATAAATAAATAAACAAATAGGTGTATTGTATAAATTATAAATAAATACATAAAGATATTAATAAATTAATATAAATATTAGTAAATATATAAATAATAAAATTTTTATTAAATAATTTTTTTTTTGAGAATTAAATTTTTTTTAAATTTATAAATTTTTTTAAAAGATGATTAGAATAAAACAAAGGTCCTTGCAAAATTAAAGATTGTAATAATAATGCAAATTGTTATTATAAATTTATAGCAAAAGCAATTAAAAAATCAAAAGAAAAAAATACATTTAATAATTATAATTATTTAGTATTAAATGATCAATTATATGATTTTCACTATTTAAAAATTGCAAAACCAGATAGAGAAAACAAAAAAAAATTAGTAGATTTTATTACTAACAAGAAAATTTGTAAAGTTTTTTCAGTTTTTGAAACTATTAATAATAAATGAAAAAATATTATAATTGATATTTCTAATAATCATATTACTTTAAGTAAAAATAATTTTATTAAATTAATTAATAGAACTAATGAATTAGAATTACTTTAAACAAAATTAAGTAAATTTAAATTTATTATATTTTATTATATTTGATTTATTTATTTATTTTTATATTTATAATACTAATATTTAATAATAATATTTTAGATTTAACATTTGAACATAAAATTGATTTATTTTCATAAGTTCTTTTTAAAAAACAAAGAAAATTAAAGCATTCTATAGAATTAGATCCTAAAAAATTTTTAACATTAATTAAAATTCTAATTTTCAATTTGCTGAATTTTTTGATAAAATTTTTAATACTATAAGTCCAAAATATAGAAAATTTTAAACTAGAGAAATAATAAAAAATTAGCTATTGGATTTTGTTATCTTCTTGCTAGAGCTTGAAATAAATTTGCAAATGAATTAAAAATAGAAATAGGACTTTATTTATTAGCATCTGGATGTAGTTCTTTTGCTATAGATACATTATCAAATCTTAAGATTTCAGCATGCTATAAAACAATTGATAATTATAAAATAAAAATAACAAAAAAACATCCTTCAAACATTTTTAATTATTTTTTAAATAATGTAAGTATTTTTAATAAATTATTATATTTTAAATTTAAAAATATTATAATAATATTAATATAATATAATTATTTAGCAAAATTATATACATATTTTTAATATTGATGATTATTATTCAATTCATTTATATTAAAGACCAAATACAATATCATTATCAGAAGTACATTATATGCCAACATATGTTACAAAAAGAATTAATAATTATAGTTCAATTTCAGCAGCATATAATAGAAATTTTTTTTTAATTCTCTTAATATTGATGTTAGTTTAATTAATCAATATTTGCTTAAAAAATATAATAAAATTTTTGATATAAGCTATAATACTTAAAAATTTTAATGGTCTAATCAAGTTATACAAAAATTTTAACAATTTGATCATATAGAACTTTTTACAATTCATATATTTGATGATACAATTATTGAAAAAAAAACAAAAAGATCAATAGAAAATGTTTATATTATTAATATAGAAAAATATAATTTAAAATCAACAACAAATTATATTACTGCACTTTTAATGATAACAAAAATACTATTATTATATAATTATTTAAATCAAAATATTTTACTAGTAATAGCAGATTGGTCAGAACAAATATTTATTTGAAAAGCTATTACTAAATTACAAAAAGAATTAAAATACCAAAAAAATAATCCAGTATATCAAATTTATATTCCAACAAATATTAGAAATTTTATTCTAATTTTAGGTCCTTTGCATGTTTCTTTAAATACAAAAAAACATATTTTAATAGTTTATTATAAATTTTTTAACAAATTATTTAAATTTGTTTTTGAAAGAAAGAAAAATTTGATAAAAAGATCTAAACCTTAAAAATTAATCTTTTTTTAAAATTAGTAAATGAAAATTGAAAAAAAATTAGTAATAGAATACTTACAAAAGTTTCTAAATTATGTAAAGATATAGAATATTGAATACTTATTAATCTTTTAAATAATATTATTCTAGCAGCTTTAGATATTTATACATTAATTTTTAGATCAAAATCTTTTAAAGAATATATAAAAACAATTTTTAGAATTTGGACATTTGTATTATGATAGAATTGAAAAAATTATAATAAGACATCTTTAGCTTTTTTATCTAATTATTTTTATTAAAAAGAAACTAGACATCTATTTAGTAAATTATTGGAATTATATCTTATTAATTTTAATGATTATTTTGTTAAAAATATTCATAGCAAAATATAAGCAAATACAATATCAAAAGATTCAACAGATACTATAAAAAAACAAACATATATATTAAATAATCATAATTATTTTTTTATAAATTCTTTTAAAAATACAAGAAAATATTTTTATTCTTCATCAACATTAGATATATTAATTACAAAAACATCAATATTTTTATTAGAAACTTTTTATTCTATTTATACTAATATTAGAAAAACTAAATTGAACAAAAACAAAAAAAAATTTATATTATTAAATTTTCAACAAACTGTAGATATTAGATATTTTCCTACTGAATATTATTTATTATTTCTATCTACATCAAATTAATATAATTTATGTAAACAAATACTTTTAGAAACTAAAGAAAAAAATGAAATTATTTTAATTTGTAAACATAGTTGTCATTTAGATTGTTATAAAAAAATAAATAATAGATATAAATATTGTCTACAATATTATAAAAAAAAAATTTTGAAAATGTAAAATCATTTTTAGAAAGATTAGAAAGTATTAATGATGATTTAAAAGAATTTATAGAAGATAATAATAATAATAATAATAATAATAATAATAATAATAATAATAATAATAAAATTAATAAATCAACTTTTTTATTAAAACAAGATAGTATTAATTTAAAATATTCTACTATTCTTACAGAAATAGATAATTGGTAAATTAAATAATATTTTTAAAAAATATATATTTATTAAATAAATCTTAATAAACAATTTTTCTTTAAATATATAAATAATTTAAAAAAAAATTAATTAATAAAAAATAAATTTTATAGTAAAATCAATAAAATTTATTATAAAATTTTAATATAATGAAATAACAAAAGATTTTTTCTAATAGTATTATAAAAATAATTTTTATACTAAATTAACCTTATTTGTATTTTTAATAAAAGTTGTAAAAAAGACTAATACTTACAACTCTTCCTGCTGATCTCTAATTACAAAAGCAAAATAAAAACAAAACACAAAATACAACTGAAACAGAATAGAAAACAGTCCTTGGGCTCTTAAAAAAAGAAGTTTATATTCAAAAATACATAAACAATATTAGAAGTACAACAACAGAAAAGGTATTTCTAACAGACTAAACTTGCTTTGAGAAAACTTTTTTTTTTTTTCTTTTTTAGAAAATTTAAAAGTTTGAAAAATTATAATTGACCCTGAAAAACAGAAAGAGAACATATGACTGACCAAACAATAACAACAAACAACAACAACATATTCCTAATTAGGAAATAGATAGACAGCTAGTAGTTAATAGTAACACAATACAGGTTGTATGTAAACAACTCAAAGAAGAAAGCATACAAGATAGAAACACAACAAACAAACCAAATAGATTAGACTATCGATACAGACATTATGTACTACATTAAGGGGGCAGGTGATAAAAATCGAAAATACTTAAATTCTAAATTGTTTGACCAAATTTTAACAATGCCTGTGAAAGAACCAAGCAATGTAGAGCATATAGCAAAGGACTTAGCAATAAACAACCCAAACCACATTACATTAAGTGATGTACTACTCTACAGACAAATTCTTAAGGCCTTGAGTCTAGCAGAATTAAGCTGGCTTAAAGAAAATATAATAAAAGAATGGGCACAAGACTTAGGCTGATGAATCAAAACCCAAAATCAGTTGAATATATTACAAGTATAAGCAAAGAAGAAATACTTAAAGAAGAAAGAAAAATAGAAGAAGTAGAGAAACTGAACAGCATAGAAAAGATGCAAACTTCAATAATAAAGAAAAGATGTCAAGATGTAGCAAGAGAAGAAATACTATAAGAAAAACCAATCTAAGTAATAAATGAAATCATCGACCAAATGGAGAAGCTTAACATTAGTATATAACAAGATATGCAACAAAAAAACCTATCAACAAGCATAAACCAAACTTCTATAGTCAAATCAAATAAAGCAGAAGAAACAAAAGAAAAAAGATAAAGAAAGACATAGAAGCTCCAAGAGATAGCATCATTCAAGATGTTAAGAAAAATATAGAAAACATTAACAAAAAGATAACAGAATTAAAAGAAGAAAACATGACCTATAGAGATTCAATCTTTACAGGCACAATTAAACACAGCCAATGGTCACCAGAAAATAGAGTATATAATAAGGACATGTTCTTTAAAGCAAACATGCCAATATACATTCTACTAGAAAAAACAAGTGATAAAAGAGTAAAATATATGTAATGGATTCTGAATAAAAACTACTACATTAAGACAATTAAAGAAGTTTTTAAGAATAGAAACAACTGGGTAGAAGTAGATTTTGATTGTGAACACAGTTGAGATGCAGTGATGAATAGAATTCAAGAAAAAGAGAATGAATTGCTCAAGCTTATCCCCAAAAAGAGAGAAACAAAAAATTAAAACTCGAACAACAGGTTAAAAACAATGACAAGAAAGAGAAAGAAAGATATAAAAGCCAACCTAGAAGAGAAGAATATAAGAAGAAAGAAGACTTGTTTACAATAGAAAATGAAACAAATTCATATAGTTGTTTTACAATACGGAACCTACTAGTAAATATTAATGCAGAAGAAATTAGGCATATGTGCAAAAGCTTCAAAAAGATACAAATAAGACATATTAAGAGATCTAAACACAAGGTATTAGCAGTAGTTCAAGCAGATCAACTTACTGATGAAAACATTCTATGAACTTTGCCAATCAGTGTTCACAAGTTGGCAAAAGTAACCAAAAGTAATAAAGATTATATGCAACATGACTTCCAAAACATGTTCACAACAAGACTAACAGGGCTTCTAAGCAATGCTTCAGAAGTATTGCTACTATGCTGCTTAAAAAACAAGAAAGCAAAATCAGTTTACATACCATCTAACAGAAATAAAAACCAAAGAAAAGCAGCAACAATTACCTTTGCATCAAAAGAAGAAATGAAAACAGCACAATCTAAACCAATAAGATTTAATAACTACCTTCTATATTGAAAAGACTTTTAAGAAAAGTGAAATAGAAAAAAAGAAGGTAGTAACAGTCAAAGACACTCAAATATAGAAGAAACATTTATTAATGTAAATGAAGAAGAGCAGAAGTCTGACAAAAAAGAAACAACCAAAAGGAAAAATAATAAGAGCAAAGGTGGCATCTGAATAAAACAAACAGAAAAAGACAACTTCAATTCACAAATGCAATATTTGCTTCAAAGAATTCTAAAAAAGTTAAACAGGCTCAAAGTTCAGCAAGACAAAGCAATAGGAAAAATACAGCTAGGAACAAGAGACAGTTTAGCTGATTACTTCTAAAGGCACCTCAGTTAAACTAATAAAAATAGATGAAGAGATTGAAGGTTTTCTACAAAGAGAAAGAAAAATATATGAGAAAAGTACAAAAACTCCTTACCAAAAAGAAAAAAAAACTAGAAAAGGGAAAGGAAGAGTAGGAAACATAAGAACAAAACAAGACCAATTAAGAAAGAAATAAAAACAAGAAAAAAAGAAATTAAAATAGCATGTCATAACAATAACAGTCTAAAAACTAATAGGTAAAAGCTTAAAAATCTGCTTAGCTAGGCAGAAGAGGAGGAAATTGCAATATTAGAAGTCATAGAAACAAACATTACTGAAAGAAAAGGAAAGTTTTTGATGCATGCATCAAATAAAAACTATATAGTGTACTGGACAAATGCAGCAGAGGATAAGAAAAAAGAATCAGGTGTAGAAATTCTAATAGAAGAACAATGGGAAAAGCATGTGAGTGCAGTTAGAAGAATAAGTGAATATATAATAGAAATCACTTTACACTTCAAGCAACTGGAGTTAATAGTAATAGGAGTCTATATACTACCAAATAACAAGATAATAAAAAAAAACATTCAACAAAAGATTATAGAGATGGTTGCTAAACAGAAAAGACAAACACAATTCATAATTATGGGTGACTTCAATTATACAGCAAACAATATATTAGACAAACAACATCTACAGTCAGCAAACTTTAAAAGACTGCCAATCTTTAATTAGATGAGAAAACAAGACTTTATAAACATATATAAAAATATGTATCCAATAAGTCAAGAGTACATATAGTCAAACAAAGAAGCTGCAACAAGAATTGACTATATTTGAGTATCAGAAGAATTGGCATCGGGTTTGCAAAGGACAATATGAAGAAAACAGAAGGAATTACAGAGAGTGATCATAAAATTATAATTGCAAAAATATGTGTTAAACATATATTATAGAGAAACAGTAAAGCAAAGGTTAAAAAAAAAGAACAATCAAGAATGCTATATTTATATAATTAGGCAAAACCAGATAATTGAAAAAATTATGTGCAAGAGTTGCAAAAGTGATTAGAAATAAGAGAAAGTCTAAAAAACATCTAAACAGAGGTGCAAGATATAGAGAAACATATAGACAAAATAAATAGTATATGGGATACTATAGAAGAAGCAATTATCACAGCAGCCAATAAGCATATACCTAAAAAAAGAATATACAACACAATAACAAATAGAAGAACCAGTCAAAAAACACAACAATAAGAAAAAGATATTGTAAAGCTACAAAGATTAATCAAATACACAAAGATAAGAAAAGACCAAGAAGTAACAAAAGAAGAAAGAAGCAGAACAAATGAACAATTAAAAGTACTAGACAACAAGATAGGTGTAAAACTGCCAAAATTACAGAAGCATTGGTTACATGCCTGGATAGAAGATATAAAAAGATGGCAAAAGCTTTTATAAAAAAAAAAGAAAAAAGACTAGGAACAAGTGCAAAGGAGACAAATAGAAGAGAATATAGATAAAAGATGTAAAATAATTAAAACAGACCCAGGAAAAATGCTTGTCAGTCTTTTAAATAAACCATATAAAAAGATAATACTTGATAGGTTTATTAAGCAAGAAGAAGAGAAGACACATCTAATAACAAAACCAGAAGAGGTAAAGACAAATGTAGTAGAACATTATAAAATGCAGTTTAGGAAAAGAAACACCAAGTTAGAAGCAATGACAAAAAAATGAAAAGAAATATATGAACCAAGGAGAAGCATTAAAGAGGAATAATATATAGAAATCAAAAGGAAAATTAAAGAAAAAGAATAAAAAGAAGTACTGAGAAAGTTAAAGACAGAAACAGCTCTAGAGATCTTAGGTATAAGCTATATATTAATTAAGAAAGTAGGAGCGAAAACACAAGAAGTTTTTAGAAGCTTTGCAGACTTATGTTTAGAAGTAGGAGAAATTTTAACAAAGTGGAAGATAGCACAAGTTTACCTGATACCAAAAGATGTAGAATAAGAATATAGTATAAACAACTTCCATCTGATAGCACTAATTAAAATATTTAGAAAAATTGTGACAAAAGTGGTGATGAAAAGGCTTGCTAAAGTATTTATAGAAAGAGAAATACTTAAAGGACCAAATTTTGTAGGCCTTCCAGGAAACTTGACAGAGCAATCAGTACAGATTTTAAACATGAAGCAAAAGAAAAAGATAAAGAAATATAGATACTACTGCAGGACATGAAAAAGGCATTCAACTTAGTCCCTCTTAAAAGCCTTGAACTAGCATTACAAAGAGTCAAAATACCCAAGAAACAATTAAATATATACTAAATCTTTTTTATAAGAAACAATTAAGAATAATTACAGCCTATGGCCTGACAGAAGAATTAATAGCAGGAGATGGAATAGATCAAGGCAAAGTAATTTTACCATTAATATGGTGTCTTTTCTATAATTCATTATTAGAGAGAATCCAAAAAGAAGAAAGTTTCGAGTATACAGTTAAGCAACAGTTGCAAAAAGGTATGCAATGCAACAACATTACAAAATATTGTCAAGCTGCAATTGCATATGCAAATGATACAACATGGATCACAAGCAGTAAAAAGCAATTATTAGAAATCTTAGAAATAGCAGAAGAGTTTTTTAAAATAAATGATATAAAAATAAATAGATCAAAGTCAAAATCAATAATAATAAACATGAAAGTCTGAAAAAAAGAAAGAGCAATAATATATAGGAAAAGCAAGATAATAGAAGAACCAAGACAAAAAATAGTCTGTTCATTGGAAATATGGTTAAATAACAGAATGTAAGAGATACAAGTAAAGAGAAAGGCAAAAGAAACAGTAAACCAAACTATAAGAGATCTAAAGTACAAAAAAATAACAATGAGTCAGATCACATATATAAACAATATGGTAATAATACCCAAACTAAGCTATATGTTGCAGCTAACAAAGATGTCAGACAGAAGCCTAAATGAAATACATCAACCAATAATAAGTTTAGCAAAACAAAAGAGCAGTCTGCAAAGAACAGTAGAAAACTGTGTAATGAAACACAAAAACATTGGCAGCTATAGAACATTGTGACAAAAGATAATTATGAAACAAGTAAGTGGCCTCCTGGTAAGACTGAATAGACAAGACAGTCTTAAACAGCTAATGAGGCTAAGAATAACACAAGGCTGTCAAAGAGCAGATTTAATGAAAGACATATAAAAGACAGAAGAACAAACAGAAATTAAAATATACTTAAAGAACAATTTAGCATGCTTTACAATACTCAAAGCAAGAAAATTAAAAATAAATATTAAAACAGAAAGCAAACTATGGACAATGATTAGATATGATACTAAAATACAAGAATTAGTAGACACACAATTGTGAAAAAAAGAAGCAGTTAGAGTAAATAAATCTGGTCTAATATATCTAAACCAACTACTTGATACAAAGAAAAAAAAACTAATCACATAGCAGCAATTAAAAGACTATCAAGGCCAATCAAGTAAAGGAAAAAAAGCAGAATGGTTCAAAGCAATTGAATTAAAAATGCTTAGCAGCCCAAAGAGTAGAGTAGTGCAAAGATACTATAGAATGGGTAAACAAAATACTCAGGCAATGCAAGTCAAATGGGAACATATATCAGGAGATAGAAGAAGAAAAGAGTAGATAGTATATGGCATATAGGACCACAGACAGCTCGGAAAGATGATAAAAAAGAAAAAGAAAAAGGCACTAATTGAATACTAGAAAATGAAGTGCAAAGAGAATAAAGTAGCAACTGAAATCAACAAATGTAAAGAGTGTATAAGTAAAGAAGAACAAATAGAAAACAGTTGTCAGCAATGGATAAGATTAAACAGAAACATTTACATAATTCCAGATAAATTAATAAGTAAGAGTAGCAATCAAATTAAGACAGTGATAGACCAAATAGTAGACAAGACAGAAAGTAATAGATTAAAAATAAGTAAATACAAATTAAGGGGCCTTACAATGATAGAAGAACTAGAGGTAGAAATTATCAAGTGACAAAAACTTGAAAAAAATATTAGTCAAGAAATAACGAAAGTCCTAGAAAAAACATTATGAGAAACAAGAACAAATATACAATATACACTAATGGCACAACTAATGAGAAAGATAGGAAAAAACTATCATCTAAGAACAATATGGGTATTGGATGGATCTAAACAGACAAGACACAAGAATGGCCAGAAGAAGAGTTAGCATTTGGACTAGAAAGATGGCAAATATTAACAACAGCAGAATTGGTAGCAATTTGGATAGTGATTCTAACAATACCTAAGAAGAAGCAAGTAAAGTTATATACAGATAGTAATGCTGCAATAAAAAATATCAGTAGAAGCCTAGAACAAGCAGACAGAAGCAAGTTTATTAAAAAAAAGAATGCAATATAGTTAATAAAGATTAAAGATCTAGTCAAGACAAAAAACATTCAGATAGATTTAGTTAAAATGAAAAGTCATAATAAAGACAAATGGAACGATAAAGCAGATAGTTTGGCAAAGAAGGTGACAGTAAGTAGGGAAATAGTACAGGCTGAAAAAGTCAGTTGTAAAGAGATAGAGTACTACTTAAAGTGGGAAAACAGATGAACTAACATACCAGCAAGACTGCTTTGCAAGCTAGTAACAAATGCAAGACTGGGAGCAGAATGAAAAGAAATGAAAGCAGTTAAAGACCTAGAGCCAGAAGCAGAAATCACAATATATAATTGAACTTATTTTTGGAAAAGGCTTAAGATAACCAAAAAAATACATTGTACAACAAGAAGAAGTAGTGCTAGACAAAGTGCATTTATTAAGTACATAATAGTTAAACTTTTAACCTTAGAAGAACTCAACAAAAGAAGGCCAGATATATATACAATAGTGGAATGCCAAGTGTGCCAAGACAAAGTAAAAGAGATGCAAGCATATCTGGCAATATGCAAGAGGCAAAGAAATCTCTTGAAGAGAATCCAAAAAGTAACCATTGCAACAGCATGAAAGAAGAAGAAAAGATTCAGATTTCTCTACATATTTTATACACAGCGCTCTTTGGAAAAACAGAAACAAGAAAGTCAAAATAAGAGAAGCACTAATGAAAGGTCTAATTCCAAAAGAAATACAAGATAAGCTAGCAGAGTTATTAAATACATGATCAAGACAGCAGTTTGTAAATACAGTAGCAATAACAGCCTAGGACACATTTTACAAACAAGTATAGAGAATATGTTGCAAAAAAATTATCAAATGGGAGAAAAAAGTTGGAATAATAGGGAAAAGTAAAAGAAAAAAAGGTGAAATTCTGAAGAAAGCAGGAAAGAAAAAGAAGGCAGATTGAAAAAAAACAGAAAAGAAAAAAGAAGAAAAAAGAAAAAAAGAAAAACAAGTTGAGAAAGAAGTAACAAAAACAATTTTGAGCCTTGTCATGAAAGAGAGAAAACTCTTTCATTATGGACTTTAAGTAGTCAGACAAGTAGCTTACTTTTGTTCGAAGTAATGCAGCAGGTTGCACTTAGGTACCATTAAGGTGGCTGAGTGATGCTAGACTTAGTTATTAGAGAAATGTATATAGTTACAAATGTAATTCCAAAAACTCAATAAAATACTAGCATAACTGCTTATAGGAAAAAAAAAATAAAATAAAATAAAAATTTAAAAGTTGTAGAAAATGTTATTACAATTTTAATGATACCAAAAATATTAAAATTAGTTAAATTTATTCTGAAATATTGATGATTTATATTTTACAATCAAATAAAAATTTCTTTTACAAATTTGTAAAAAATTTTTATATAATTATGAAATATAAATCATTAATATCTTATGAAATACTGGACTAATTTTAATGTTATTACTACTATTAGAACTATAATAACCTTCTTTACAACTTTTATTAAAAACACAAATAAGATTAACTTAATACAAAACTTATTTTTATGATACTATTAGTGAAAATCTTTTATTATTTTATTATATTAAAAATTTTACTAAATAATGCCTGTTAATTTTTATTATAATATTTGTATAATGCTTATTCCTTTAATAATAATTATCTCTTAATAATATTTATTATATAAATAATTCATTAATTAATCTTAAATATTAAAAAACAATAATATAATTAAATAAAAAACAATTATTTATAAAATTAATTTATTATAATACAATTCTAAAATTAACCTATATATGAACCTATTCACAAACTATTCATATACCTATTTGTTCATACATAATTTTTAGTTCATATGTTTTTTTATTTATATACTATTTATTATATACATACTTCTTCATTATTCATGTATCTATTTGTTGTTTGCACACCTATTTATTGTTCATGCATCCTTGAGTTATTCATGCACTTGAGTTGTTCATGTATCATTTTATTGTTTACTTACTCTTAAGTTGTTTATGCACTATTTCATTGTTTATGCACCCTTGAGTTGTTCACATATTATTTTGTTGTTTATGCACTCATTCATTGTTTATGTACCCTTGAGTTGTTTCTGTATCTATTGTTTATGCACTCTTGAGTTGTTCATGTACCTATTTATTGTTTATATACCCTTGAGTTGTTTATGCATTCTTGAGTTGTTCATATACCTATTTATTGTTCATGTACCCTTGAGTTGTTCTCGTATTCATTGTTCATATATCTTTGAGTTGTTTATGCACCTTTGAGTTGTTTATGCACCTTTGAGTTGTTCATGCACCTTTGAGTTTTTTATGCACCTATTCATTGTTCACATACTCTTGAGTTGTTCATGTATTTATTCATTGTTCTTATATCCTTGAGTTGTTCACATATTCATTTGTTGTTCATGCACCTATTTGTTGTTCATATATCCTTGAGTTGTTTATATACTTATTTGTTGTTCATACATTTATTCATTGTTCATGTGCCCTTGAGTTGTTCACACACCTATTCATTGTTTATACATCTATTTGTTGTTCATATGCTTAAAATCTTGGTAATTAGTGCTAAGTAGAATTTAAAGCAACTTTTATTTTCAATCTTTCTGATGCTTTTTAAACTGATAAATTTTTTATTTCTTATTTAATTTCTCAATCTTTTGCATTCTATTGCATCAGTTGTTGAAAAACAATAGCTTTAAAGATAAAAAAATAATATATCAAGTTGTCATATATTTATCCCTTAGATTGTAATAGAACACAGGCAAATTTGCCTGTGTTTTTGCACTTTTTTTAGCTCTGATCTACTTTTTTAAAAAACTAAAATATTTAAATAAAATTTGATATAATAATATTTGAAAATAAG
>CAJVQA010003860.1:0-18581 GCA_910591915.1 Cetraspora pellucida | reverse complement strand
TTGTCTGTCTATGTGACTGGTTTGTTTGTCTGTTTATGTGTTTGTGTTCTCATGATCAAAACAGATCTGCAATACAGGGTTAGTGCCAATTCCCCAAAATTTTTGTCTATATGTATTTTTAAAGGACAAATTTTTGGTTTTTCTTGTTTTTTTTTAGTTAGTCTACTTATTTTTTAGCTGCCTCTTCTTTTCTTGTACCTTTTCTAGATGCTCTTTTTTTTTACTTAGTCCTATCAGAGTGGTTCAGACAGCCATTTTTGCATAAAGTTAATTTTTGTTTCTTGTTGAATTTGTGTTTGAGTGATCAGCAGAAAGAGTTGGTGACAAGTGTTATATTATATATAAAACTGATTTGTTTATATCATATTTATAAATTTCTGCTTAGTAGTATACTGGGTTTTTTTTACCAAATATATGGATTATAGACCTGTTAACATACTTAATATAAATCAAAAGTAATACTGCTAACAAGATATTCTACAAGGTGAAATATAGTATTAGTAGATTGATTCTAATTGGTTAATCATTATATAATTAATGTAATATTATTAGTAATCTTTAATTTGATTGGTTAATCTTTGTATAATCTATTTTTAACCAATTAAATTAAGCCAAAATAAGATTTTTTTTTTTACCCTTCCATCCTCTAAAATATTACCTAATAAATATTAATATTCTTATTATAAAAAACAAATATTAAACAAAAAAACTATCAATAAAAGTTTAGATTATAAGTACTTATCTTAATATTAAAAAATATATATATATCATGTCAAAAAAGAACTCTTTCTGATGATTATTCGAATCAAACTTTTCAAAAAGCCGAACTACAGAAAAATGATATAATTAATATATTAAACTTTATAAAAACTTTTTCAGAGTACTGTATACACATAGTTGAACATTGAAATAGAATTAAAAAAGAAGTTGCAGCTTTGTGATGATGATTTAAATGCACTTTGAAACTATAGAAGAAGTAGTTGGTGAAAGCCAAAGTTTTCTATAAAGTAAATAACAAAGTTGAATATATTAGTTCTATACAACTGTAAAACCTACAAAGAACACCTATAAAGGTCAAGAACTTACAAAAGCTACAAAGTTGGTTTACCTCTCACCTTTAGTTTGCTTCAAGAAAATTTTGTAAAAGTAGGCGATTTAGCTTACTTCTTCCTAAAGATTAACACATAAAACTACTAAAACAGTCAGCAGTGTTTACTTTCTAAATGGGTTTGTTGATGACATAGATCAAAACAAAACAGTAATATAAACACAACTATACACATGCCTCGAAATACTAAAAAACCTGAAAACACTACCTTCAGACTAACTAGTGCTCTATACTGACCCTTTATGATCAAGTCAAAGATTTTTTCTTTTCTATATGGTTTTTTGTTAAATAATCTAAGTAAATAGTAAAATAGTAGAGTTATTTCTATTTAGTATAGTTTATAATTTTTAAAAGCCCAACACAGGCATACAATTGTGACTGTCTGATATTTGTGAATTGCAAATTTCACATATTTTCTTTTTTTTTGTTTATTCCTTTTTTTTTTATTTTTTGATTTGTATCTTTTATCATTTATCCCTATATCTCTGTTTTGTTTTTTACATAAAAAATTCTTTTTTTTGTTTTTTGCTTTCCTACAAAAAGATGTTATCAGATTGGTGATATCTTATTGTAGGGTGGCAGTCAGATGAGCAGTCTATCTCTAACTGGAATAGTGCAGCAGATCGTACTTAGATACCATTTGAGTGGCTAGGTAATGCTAAACTTATATATTAGGAAAATTTTATGTAATCTGTATAGTTTCAAGAATCCTAATAAAGTACTAGCGTAACTGCTAAAGTTAAAAAAAAAAAAAAAAAAAAAAAAATAATTATTAATTAATAATTATTAATAATTAATAATAATAATTATTATTAATTATTGATTAATAAAAATGCTTAATAATTATTATATAATCATTATTAATAATTATTATTAATAATAAGTATTAATTATTAATAATTTTTTTTTTTTTGGTGTTAAGGTGAATTATTAATAATTATTAATTATTAATAATAATTATTAGTTATTAATAATGATTATTAATTATTATTAATTATTAGTTAATAATAATAATCATTAATAATTACAAATACACTGTTAATATTTTTTAAAAAAAAAATAATTACAAATACAGATTACAAATATGAATTACAAATGCAAATTACAAATGTGGATCATCAAATCACGTGCTATATTACATTCTTTATATATATACTAAATACGATATTAAATACGATACTAAATACTAAATACGATACTAACTACTAAAACTAAAAACTAAAACTAAAAAATTTGTATATTATGCTTTGTGTGTAATGCTTATGCAAAAATTAAAAGTCAGTTAGACAGATTAAAGAAAAATTAATTTACCATTTACATCCTGCTTATACAGGATGTAAACAGTAAATATCAGATTATTAATTCTTGCATAGCATCATGCACAAAGCATAATATACCTATTTTGATGCTTGAAACAAACTGGATTTAAGTTTTGAAAACCGACTTGTCCAAATTTTACAATCAGATTAAGATACATAAAACTAATTTAATATGAAATTGAGTTAAACTGGTTCTGATCTCTACTAACGACACAAGATTACACCTAACCTCAAATCTGATTGACTATATTGACTAGAAAAAAAAACATCTAGCGCATAGGCAAGCATCTTACTTGTTTGAAAGCATGATCTTTAGCATAAATTCATCTTCATCCATGTCTATCATCACAATTTCATCAGGTATTTATAATAATACTGTATAAGGAGAATACTACAATAAGCAAAATGTTCATTATTATAAAGAAAATAGAGTCAACTTCTTCTTCAAAATCAGCAGACTCTTTACTTAAAAAATCATTCATAAGGTTCAAATTATATGTTCTTGTCTTAAATTGTCTATTGTCTTCACTGTCATTATCAATTATCTTTAATTAACATTAATTATTAAATTTTTTTTTTTTTTAAGATAGAATACAATTTTTTTATTATGATTCTATTAGTTTTTCATATAAGAAAGCTTTTAGTTAGTCAGAAAAAGAAGAACATTCATAGTAGGTTATTCATTATATATTAAGCTTGATTATTTGATTAGTAACTTTTACAAACTGTGACTATAATATGTTTTTGGTTCTTTTTTTATTATCTTACTTATTTCAAACAATATATAAATATATTAACCTTTTAAACTACTTTTCAGTTAAACTTTTTAGAAATGCATGTTAAACTTTGTGTTTATTATTTATAATATAAAAGAAAAAGATAAAATTAAATAAACAATAAACAAAAAACAAAACAAGAATAAAAAATATAAAAAAAGCATATTAAAAGATGTAAAAAAATTAATAAAAGTAAAATAATTACTATTATATATAGAAGTTTGATTTTATATACAGAAGTTAGATTAATTAGTTAAGTTTTGTAAATCTATATATGAAAATTGATCAATTGAATTATTTGTTTTACAAAATTTAGAGAAAGAAGTTCACAAAAATTTGTAAATACACAAATAATATCAAAAAAAATAAGTAAATATAATATAAAAAAGTAATATTTATTGTTACAGCTAATTATGAAATCAGATTATTGTAAAATTTAGATCTATTTTATATATGATTTTTAAATTTTTTTGGATATTTTTTGTAGGCTTTTTTTTATAGTTAAGTTAGAATTTATGGTTAAAGTTTTTAATAAAAGAGTATAGATAGATTGTAGTAGAATCTATATTTTTAATTAAGATTTCAAATTTCACAATAATCTGATTTTATAATTAGCTATAATATTTATTACTAAACTTAAATAATAATATATTTTATTTAATACATATATATATATTAAACTATATATTTAGTCTTAAACATTACAAGAATCTAACAAATTCAAGTATTGAAACTAGATCTTTTATTATTATGTTTATGTTTGCAATCTGTATTATATATAATATTATAATTTTTCAAATTAGAATATTATTTTAAATACAACTTAATAAATAATCTTTTATAATTATACAGTTCATTAAGTAGTAAATATAAATAAAAAAATTGATTAATATAAAAAATAACTAAGTAAAATTTTTAAAAATTGACCAACAAGTTGATTTTATCAGTTAATGCTAAACTAACTGCAATTATAAATATATATATATAGAGAATGATGATTCTAGTGTAGTGGTTAGGTTGTTATCTTCCAAGTGACAGATCTAAGGTTCAAATCCCATCTACAACGAAATTTAGTAATTATATTTGCATTACAGTAAACTGTCTCTTGTTGATCAGTTGGATTTAGGTATCTGTAATTTTGAGTACAACCAATCGGGTTCTACTTATCATTGGGAGTCTGGTGTATCTATGCGAAGTATAATGTTACACATACATAGAGGAATGTTAATAACCGGTGTTGCATAAGACTTTAGTGCAAATCTATGATAAGGCCACTAGATGTAGAAGACCAAGAAACTGAGAAGATGAAAGCCCACTTGGAAATTCCTGAGTAAAGAGTAACACAAGCCTTTGACAGTGCTATCAGACTGATGGAAGCCCAGAAAACCCCAATAAGGAATAGGCAGATATGCAACTGGATGAAAAAATATATAGAGGAGCATATGACCAACCAGACTATCGAAATCGCCAGAGGAAAAGGATACTAAGGTATACTATACCAGGTTATCTGGATTGGGAGTCTAGAGAGTTTGTCAGATTCTGAGTTGGATAGTAGGAAGATGAAAAGAAGAAGTTGGAATGATAGGTACCAGGGTTTAAGTGAACTTTACAAGAGTAGAAATAGTGTAATGTAGTAGTTAAACAGGTAACCTCTGTAACTGCAAGTGTTGGATAACTATAGTATGTTATATAAAACTAGATCAGCTGTGTATGAGACATGGAAGGCTCTAGTAATGATGCTTCTGAGAATACACTGCATAAAATAAGATATGAGGTTCTAAGAAAAATATATAAAAGTATTTAGACCTTCTTGACTAATGGCTATATCGGAGATGATCTAGTAATACAGTAAGAATTGCAGCACAGAGGGTTTAAATAGGCAATATCTTTAGTTGAGTTGCAGGTATGGCAGCTAGTATAAAACTATTGGCAGACTACTTAAATTAGACACCAAAAGTGTACGTGTAGCTAGTTGTACTCTCTAATGTAAAGTGACTTCTTTAAGGCTTCAGCCATAAGTCCTTATGTCCAATTTACTGAATAAAACCCTAGGTCCAAAAGAGGCTAGTTTAATATCAAAAAAAAATAAAAAATAAAAAATAAATATATATATATGTATATTACTAATAAACTCTCTAAGATTTAAAATTTGTATTAATTTAATAAGAATTTAAAATAGTTTTATTTTAATTTGATTTAGATTTTAGTTCAAATAACTATGAAAGTTATTTTTTTAAATAATGAATTTTTAAATTAAATATAACTTGAGAATTATACTATTTTGAAAAATTTATATGTTACTATAATTGTTATTAATATAACAATAAAGAATTTATCTTAAAAACAATAGATAATCTAAATGCTGATATAAAATAGTATATTTTTATTATTAATTTTATTATATAATATAAATTAATATATTACAATTTATTCATTTTAATTCATAATATAAAAATAATATTTTTTATTTTTAAGAAATTCTTCATCTAAAAGAGGATCTGATAAAAAAAATATTAAAATTTATAGACTAAGCTGTTATGAAAAAAAGATAAGCTTTTGAATAATAAAACATTAAATAAATTAGATGAATTAGAGAACAAAAAAGATGAATATATATTATTGGAATATAGATAAAGTTTTAACTATTTTATAATAATATCATACAATAGATCTAATATATTTAAGAAGATGTGATGCTCTAATGAAATGATCAAATTGTTATTCTCAAGTAGTTAATTATATGTTTAAATCTTATTGATAATAAAAATTTAAATAATTACCTATATAATACTTATATTATAATAATTATTACTAATAATTGAGTTAAAATATTTGTAATAGTGATCATATTAGTATAACTAGCAGATTATAAAGCATTTGTGTAAGTATAATATTGCATAAAAGAATACAAACTGACAATTGGATAGTATAAACATTAGATAAGTCCTTGTGACTATATATATCTATTAAAATTAAATAATAAGAAGTCTATTTGGAAAACTCTAAATAAAATAATAACTAAATCTTTGCTAGCCTTATTGTAAAGGCTAGCTTTATAAAATATATATCAAGATCATAATATCTAGACAGACAAAAACCTTCAAGTTAAGAGTTTTAAAGGTATTACTAACCAGGCTGTCAGAATAAACTAAAGAAAAAAAATATTAGACCAATCTAATATATTAATAAACTAATTATAATCCTATATGAACTATTTGAATTAGAAGTCTAATAAAAAGACAAAAATATACTAAAGTATTTTAGATATGCTATAAAGAATATGCTAAGGTTTGTATAAACTCTACAAAAGCATAGCAATTTAATAGTTAAGTCCTAACTACAAGTGTTGGTTCTGCTATAGTGATATTGTATTAACTGTAAAAATAAGTACAGAAGGCTCTAAAAGGTTTATCTTAAAAATAAAATAGTTCTAAGTTAAGATAATGATTTGGGCACCTAGGTATAACTTAGTAATATTAATACAGATTACAGATTTAGAAGATTTAAAGCAAAACATTCAAGCAGAAGTGTTAGATATAACAATTAGTAAGAAACCTTTAGACAAACTTTAAATAAATAATATAGAAAAGTTATATATATAACTAATTGTATGCTTTTCTGTAATGATTCATAAAATCATATTATCAAAAGTTATTAATAAAAGTCAAAAAACCAAAAAAATCATTTTAATACCAAAAACAAAAATCTAATATATTTTTATTTTTTTATAATAAAGACAAAAAAAAATAATTAAAATAAAGACTAAAACTTACAAACTAAATTTAATGAAGTAATTCAAATATTAAAACTTGATTTTGTAAGAAAAGTTACTAATATTAGTAAAGAAGTTTGGATAATAGTGCATTTGTTTAAAAATTTATAAGTATATATATATTTATAGTTAGTATACCAAAGTGTAAATTAATAAATTTATATCTATTTACTTTTATTATAGAATATAAGACAATTATATTTATAAAGATAATTAGTAATTAATGTATATTAAACTATTTAGATAAAAATTTACTAATTCTATTAATTTATAATAGTTGATTAGATTAGACCAATTAGATAAACTAAATATAAACCTCAAAAATAATAATAATATTTTTTTTTAATTCTTATTATAAAAAAACAAAAGTTGTTTTAATTATTTAATATATTAATCTAATAATAGTTAATTTAGATTTTAAAAATTACTTAATTTTTTCAAGTATTATTAGTATTAATTAAATAAATATAACTTGATTTAAGTTTTTATTTAAATATTTAATTAATGTATTTTTTAATAAATATAAAAATGACTTTTAGGGTTGATAGCATAGCAGTTATGCTCTGAGGTTACAAATTGCAAGATTGCATATTCAAATCCTAGTAATAGCAATTGTAAAGGTGCATTTCCAAAAATAAGAAACTGCAATACTGCAAAACCAGAGACTCAGAATGTCTATAAACAGACTTATTTCTAGAAATAACAAGTAATCTGCAATTAAGAAGCCACATAGTGACAGACACAAGTTAAAGCCTAATCTGAAATAACTAAAATCATAAGATATAATATAAGGCTGAAAGTCTAACAATAAGAGATACTACATGAACTTATAGTGATAGCTGGTTCTTGATAGAGCTTGGCAAAGCCTTCTAGTCCTGGCAGAGGTTGGTGTGACTGTTGCTTTTGGAAAGTTTAAAAGTACAGACCAGGAGAGGTCAAGGTTCAGAAAAACATAAATATGAAGAACAATAGTTTAGAATATAAAGAACACACAAAAAAATCTTAGCAGGACAAGTCAAAAAGAAAGAAAAAAAAATAAATAAATAAATATAGAAATATAAATTTTCTTAATACAATAAATTAAATTACTTATTAAAACTAATTGGTTAAAATTATTATAAAACATATTTATTATATATTAAAAACCTTTTTTTTAAATCTCAAAACAATAAATAAACAAAAAAACAACTTATAAAAATCTAATTAACTAAAAGACAAAATAATAATATTAACTGCAAAACAATCTGCCACCTTCTATATACTAACTTAAAACAAATTAAAATACACTATTACAAAAAAAAAAAAAAACATAAATCTTATACTAAAAACAAAAAAAATATTTTAAAACCATTAGCATAGGTTGAATAAATGAATAAAGGGTGAATAATAGATAAATAACAGAAAAAAAAACTGCCATTATTCTATCCTATATTTACCAAATAATAGCAGTATAATAGTAGCATAACAGCAAAATAATAGTAAAATAACAGGAGGTTTGTCAATATGAGTAATATAATAGTAACATAATAGCAAAATAATAGAGCAGTTCTATTATTTTACTTTTAGTCTTTGTAACTAAAAGTAAAATAATAGAACTGTTCTATTATTTTGCTATTATGTTACTATTATATTACTTATATTAACAAACCTCCTGTTATTTTACTGTTATTCTGCTATTATGCTGCTATTATGCTGCCATTATTTGGCAAATATAGGGTAGAATAATGGCAGATTTTTTTTCTGTTATTTACCTATTATTCACCCTTTATTTATTCATTCAACCTGTGAAGTGCTTAATTTTAAAATAAAAATTAAATATATAGTATAGCAAACTTTATAATCAACTAATACTGATCACCAAACTGAGCCTCTTTAAACAGAGATGTATTCTGATCAATTTGTAAAAACTAAGTCTATTAACACAATACTAAGCACTAAAGATTTAATAAAAAAGAATATACAAATAAGATATATATACAATCAGATAGTTAAAAATAAAACAACTACAAATACAGATTCAGAAAGTGATACAAATTATATGCAACTATAAACAGAACAACTAAACCAAAATATAAATAAAAAAATATTAAAATTCTTTAATCTAATATTTTAAAATTACCAACTTATTACAGAAGCTTTTCAATTAAAAGAAAAATTATAAAAACTTATCATATACAAATTCAAGATCAAATCTGTATAACAAATATTATCATATGCAACTAAATCTAAATTTAGACATACTAATTGTACTTTTTTTACTACTTTCACAAAAGTTAAATACTTTATGCCCAATATCAAATAGAATATAAAAACTTATTTACTAATGCAATACAAAAATACAAAACTGAAAACAAAATAACTATTATTAACAAACAAACAAGAGACAAGATATATTTTAAATTTTGACAAAAACTATACATTGATTATATTACTAATACAAACTTTAATACATATTTACAAAAACATATCTTTTAACTACTAACATACTATAAAGATTTATAAAAAATAAGAAAGCAATAGACAAAGAAGCTATACAAAAAGCAATTACAGAGATAATAAAAAACAAACTAACAAAGCTCTCAGACATATTAATAAGAATTTTAAATAAAATAAAACTCATCTTATTATACAAACTTCTGATAAAATTAAGTTACAAACAAGAGCTATAATTGTAGCATTACATAAAGTATTCAAGTTTGAAAAGCTACTATTCATATACTTTGGAGAACTTTTATCACTATCTTATAATATAAATAATTTAGATTACAGAATTAAACATCTTTTTCTAATAACTAAAAGAAGAGAACTAGAAAAACTTACATATTATAAAAATATTTATAAGAAATTTACAGTTGCAATAAAATCTCAGATCACTTTTTTTAACTTACTTTTACCAATGTCTAAAAAACTAGTACTTTCTTCTGCATATCAAGATATAGAAGATCCACAATTAAGAGCATACTTTCCAATAAACAGAGCCAATCAGAATACTGATATGCAAGGTATTATTACAAAACTTAGAGAATGCTATGCATTTTAGAATATTTTAAATAATTACTTTTTAGTAAAACCCAGTCTGCCAAAAGATTCAAGCAAAATTAAAACTCAAACATATACATCTATCTAATAACAAATAATACAAAACTAGCAACTTTTATACATAAAGTCAAAAGAACATATAAAATTACAATACTTATCTTAGAATTAATCATAACTGCTAATCTTACAAATAAGCTCAGATTATCTACTGACTTCAAAATAATTACAACCTTACAATTCCAATAAATATATTTAAAAGAATAACAAAAACTGTATATCTTTTTAAATTCTATTGCTATTTTCAAAAACTATCTACAAGAACTCTTTCCGCTGATCACTTATACACAAACTGCAAGAAAACAATTTAGAAGTTTGCCAACAAATGACTATCTAAACTGACTTTACAGGTTTAAAGAAAAAGATAGAGTGAGTAAAGAAGGTATAACAAGGACAAGAAAGAGAAAATTTGAAGAACTTGCTAAGAAGATAGAACAGAAAATGCCTTGGTTAATACTAAAGAAAACAGAATTTGGGAAATTCTCTATAACCTGAAAATGTAGATTTGTAGATTACTGCAATATATGAACAGAAAAACAAAACAAACATATAGATTAGTCAGTGTACAAATAAACCTAATTAGGATAGTAATAAACATAAGCATAGAAGATTCCAGAACAACAAGCAGTAAACAGGAACTACTAATATCTAGATAGAAAAATGAGTAGTACACAAAATCAAAAAAAAAGTCTAATAACAATCTATATCAAGAGAGCATACTGGGCAGCAAACAGCATATACAACAAGGTGTTTTTCAACCAAGTAAGCAAACTACTTATAACACCAGACAGAGAAGATGAAATTGTTGCTATGCTAACAGAACAAGACCCAATAGAGGTTGCTCTGCTATATATAACTAGAGAGATAATCAAAAAAGCAGAAAAAGAGCAACTGGAAAAGAAAATTAATATCAACAAACAAAACAAAAATGCTACAATAGAAGAACCAGCATTAGCACAGTTACAGGACAAAGGTAAAGATATATAGCAACAGCCAAATAAAGCAAGCAAAAGTCAAAAAGAATCATACAAAGTAATGCAAGAAAAAGAGACAGAAAGTAAAAAAACAGTAGGAAAAAAACTACAAAACAACAGCAGCTTACAAAAAGAAGTAAGTATAGAGGTAAGTTTAATAAACAAAAACCAAATAAAAAAGAATTTGTCTACTCAAAGGAGAAATGCAGAAGAACAAGAGAGAAGCAAGAACAAGAAAGCATTAGTAGAGAAATTTTCAAAAAGTGAAATTTATGGATAGAAGTAAACTTTGACTGCGAATATGGCAGAAGTGAAGTGATACAAAGAATCAGCAGAAAGGAGAGTGACTAGTACAAAATGATACTAGAATAAAAAAGAAAAGTAGTAGAAGAAAACAAACACAATATAATGAGAAATACCAGAAGGAAAGAAACAATGAAGCAAGAACCAGAGATGAAAAACCCGAGCAGGAAGTAAATGAAAACAAGACAAACAAAATCTAATGCAGAATAAATGAAGAATTAGAGAACACAAAAGACATAAAAATCTGGAACTTGCTAATAAACATAAACAAGAAAGAAGTAGAATACATCTGCAGAAGATTTAGGAAAGCCTACGTAGTAAGAATTAAAAGGTAAAAGTATAAGGCCTTAGCTATTGTACAAATAGAAGAAACACATGAGAACATACTATGGGCTATATCAGTAAACAATAACAAGTTAGTATGAGTAACTAAGGAGATAGAGGATCATGAAGCAAGAGAAAGACAAAGAAGATATACAACAAAACTGACAAAATTACTGAGAAGCTGCTCAGAAGTTCTACTATTACAGAGTTTGAAAAGCAAAAGGGTTAAATCAGTTCACATACCTCCGAACAGAAATAAAAACCAAAGAAGAACTGCAACAGTTATATTTGCAACAGAAGAAGATATGAAATTAGTCTAGTCAAAACTATTTATATTTAACAACTTTTAACTTTACTGGATAAAAGAAGGAATAGAAGAAGCAAGACAAAGAGAAAACTTTAAACAAGAAAGAGGAAGAAGCTAGAAAAGGTTTAGTCAAACCTCTGAAGCAGAAAAGAATATCAATAGAAAAGAAAAACAAGAACATGGACCAAGCATAAACAGAAGAAGAAGAAGACAAAATCGAAAAGTAGAAGATTGAACAACAACAAGCAGAGGCTATACACAAGGTCAAGGTACAGAAAATGAAGCAAGATATATAAACTCCTTCAAAAAAAAAGACAGATCTCACAGAAGAAAAGTAGCAAAAACCAAATCTCAAGTACAAGAAGAAATGTCATACACAAATGACATTCTAAGACAAATTGTAGAAAGACTTGAGAGATTAGAAGACACAAGAGGGACAACAGAGAAAACCCTGGCCAATTGCTCCTAAGGGTGCCCTTGTTGAACCAATGAATATAGACCAGGTGATTGAAGAGTTTCTGCATGTAGAAAGAAGAAATTTTAAAAGAAATAACACAGAAACATCTTCTAGTCACAAAAAAGAAACAAAGAAAAAAGGAAAGGAAAAGGAAGTAGATATAGAAACACAATATAAATATCTAAAAGAAAAATGGAAACAAGGAAGAAAAGAAATCAAAATTGCATGTCACAACATTAATGAACTTAAAACCAAAGGTTGAAAATTAGAAAACCTGATAGAATGGGCAAGTAAAGAAGAACTTACAATAGTAGGAATAACAGAAACAAACATTACAAAAAAGGAAGGAAAGTTTTTATTATACAATTGCAGCACACATTATAAAGGTTATTAGACTAGTGCAGCAACAGACAAGAAAAAAGGGTCAGGCATAGGAATATTAATAGATGAAAGGTGGGAAAAGCATGTAGAGGCAGTTAAAAGAATCAGTGAGTACTTGCTAGAGATGAGATTATATTTTAAACAACTAGAACTAGTAGTATTAGAAGTATACATCTCACTAAATGACAAATCGATCAACAAGAAAATTTAGCAAAGAATTGTAGAGGTAGTAACAAACAAAAAAAGAAGTACAGAAATAATTATACTAAGTAACTTCAACCACACAGTAGATAACATACTAGATAGACAGCATTTGCAAACATCAAGTTATAAAAGACTACCAATATTCAGTTGGCTTAAAAGACAAGACTTTGTAGACTCATTTAGAAACATGCATCTGGCAAAAGAAGCATATATATAGACAAATCAGGAGGCTGCAACAAGAATAGATTACATCTGGCTATCAGAAACAATTGCAGCAGGCTTATAGAAAGTGAACATAGAAGAAGCAGAAGGCCTAACAGACAGCAATCACAAAATAATAACAACAAAAGTATGGATAAAACATGTAATCGCAAACTGCAGTGAGGCAGAAACTAAACATAAAAACCAAACAAGAACAATATATCGATATAATGAAACAAAATAAGAAGATTGGAAAGAATACACAAGAGAGCTACAAAATTAGCTAGAATAAAAAAAAATACTAAGACAACTAGAGGATAATAAAGCAGGAATAAATTATAACACAGATAGACTTGATCAAATATGAGATGCAATAGAAGGGGCCATAATTAAAACAGCAAACAAGCAAATTCTGAAGAAAAAGATTTTTAACACAAAGGTAAACAGAAGACAAGACCAGAAAAAGTTAAAACAATACAAACATATTATTGAACTTCAACAAATAATCAAGAAAGCAAAAAGTATAAAGAAACAAGATGTAAAAGAGAAAGAAGAAACTAAGATAAACAACAAACTAAAGAATATAGGGAAAGAGCTAGAAGTAACATTATCAAAACTAAACAGACAATGGTCAGAGGCCTGGATAGACGATATTAAAGGTTGGCAAAGAATAATCAAAGAAACAAAAAAAGAAGAATGAGAATAGGTACAAAGAAAACAAATAGAAGAAAACATAAACAAAAAATGTAAAATGATTAAAACTGATTAAGGATGAATGATCTGCAGCCTACTAAACAGACCATACAAAAAGATTGCTCTAGACAGATTCATAATACAAGATAAGAAAGAAGTTAACCTAGTATCAGAGCCAAATGCAGTTCTAAGTGGTTTGGTAACACATTACAAAAACCAATTTAGAAAAAGGAACACTAAGCTAGAAGAAATGACAAAAGAATGAAAAGAAATATATAAATTGAAGGAGTGAATCGATGAGGCCTGGTATGAGAAATTAGATAGGAAAATAGAAGAAAAAGAATGAGAAGATATACTTAGAGAGCTCAAAGCAAACACAGCTTCAGGAATATCAGGCATAAGCTACATATTAATAAAACGAGCAGAAAAGAAATCACAAGAAATATTTAGAACATTTGTGAACCTAATCATAAAAAGAGGAGATATACCAAAAAAGTGGCAAGTAGCATAAATATATTCAATTCTGAAAGATGTAGATTGGGGATACTGTCTAAACAACATTAGACCAATAGCATTAATTGAAGCTTTTAGAAAAATTATTACAAAAATAGTAACAAGAAGACTAGCTAGAGTGTTTACAGAAAAGAACATACTTAAGAATTTGAATTTCACAGATTTTCTAGGCAACTCTACAGAGCAACCTATACACATACTAAATATGATAATGGAGAAGGTATAAGAGAAGAATAAAAAAGTTTGAATACTATTACAAGATATAAAAAAGGCATTTGACTCAGTTTCACTAGAAAGCCTAAAATGGACAGTAAAAAGAGTTAAAATACCACAAAAATCAAGGGAGTATATAAGCAACATATTCTGTAAATAGAAACTTAAAATCATCACAGCCTATGGTCTAACAGAAGAGATAACTGCAGGAGATAGAATAGATCAAGGAGAGGTGATCTCATCACTAATTTGGTGCCTCTTCTATAATCCACTATTAGAAAGAGTACAAGAAGATGAATCACTAGGCTATATAGTAGAACAAGAAACAGCAGAAAGAGCATATAGTAACAACATCTCAGGATACAGACAAGCAGCAATCGCATATGCAGATGATACAACATGGATTGCAAACAGCAAAGAAAAGATGTTAAGAATTCTGAGCATTGCAAAAGAATTCTTTAAGGTGAATAATATCGAAATAAATAGATCTAAATCAAAACTCATTATAATGAATATGAGAGTTAAAAAAGAGGAAAGAGAAATCACTTTTGGTCATAGCAAAATAATAGAAGAACCCAAAAATAGGATTGTAAGATTGTTGGAAATTTGACTAAATAGCAAAATGAGAGAAGCACTATTATGCAAAAAGGCAAAAGGAATAGTTAGCCAAACAGTCAAAAATCTAAGATACAAAAAAATAACAATAGATCAGATCACATATATAAACAATGCAGTAATAATTTCCAAACTAGGATATCTCTTACAATTAACAAAGATGTCAAAAAGGATGATAAATAAAATACATCAACCATTAATGTGCTTAGTCAAACATAAATGCAACATGATGAAAACATCAAGCAATTGCACAATTGAACACAAAGACCTAGACAATTGCAAATCACTAAGCCAAGAAATATTGACTAAGCAAATCAGTAGCATTTTCTCAAGACTTAACAGACAAGATAGTCTAGGTGAACTAACAAGACTTAGAATAGCTCAAGGATGTCAAAAAGCAGGCCTAACAAAAGACATCTGACATGATAGAAATAAACCAGAAGTTATAAAGTTTTGGAAGAATAATCTAATGTGTCGAACAATAGCTAAAGCAAAAAAAATAGGAATAAACATCAAAACAGCAAAATGGCTATGAAAAGTATATGAACATGATAGACAAATAAAAGATATACTAGAAACAAAAATGCAGATAGCAAGTAGTAGCATAATAAATGATTGGGAATTATTATATGTGAATCAGCTAATAGATACAAAAGGTGACAGCTTAATCATATAGAGACAGCTCAAGAGTTTTCAAGATCTATTATGTAAGGGAAAGAAAGCCAAGTGGTTTAGCGAAATAGAGAGAAAAATATTGAAAACACAAGAAAGAAGAGAAATACAAGACCAGTACAAAATAAACAGCTATAACATACAGGCATTAAAGATTAAATAGACAAAGATGTCAGAAGACTAAAGAAAAAAAAAATGGATCATGCATGAACCAAAACACAACTAGCAACTCAGCAAAATAGTCAAGAAAAAGAAGAAAAAAGTGTTAGCAGAGCATTAGCTAATGCACAAAGAAGAAGGAAAGACACATACAGAAATAAGTTTGTGCAAAGGTTGTGAAAACAAACAAGAACAAATGGCAGATAAATGTGAGAAATAGATAAGATAAGACCAAAACATAAAGATGGTTTTAGAGTTACTAATAGAAAAAACAAACAATAGAATAAATGCAACATTAAAGCAGCTATTAGAAAACAGAAGAATTGAAGAATGGAAAAGAGATGAAATGGAACTATCAGAATTGAAGCCAACAGAAGAATTAGAAATAGAACTAATCAAGAAACAAGAATTAAACAGTATAATTACAAATTAGCTAACAAAATCCTAATGCGAAACAAGAGAAGAAACAAAGAAAAATACATCATCTACACTGATGAGGCACTATATAAAAAAAGAAAAGGAAACAATGTAGGAAAGATGGGCATTGGTTAGGTACAAATAGATAATAAAGAAGACTGGCCAAAGGAGGAAACTGCAATCGGACTCGAAGGTTGGCTTTTAGCAACAATAGCAAAATTAGCAGCAATATGAGTAGCAATTCTAACAATTTCAGAAGGAAAAAACATAGAGATTTATACTAATAGTATCACAGCATTAAGAAACATTAACAGAGCAATATGAAACATAGAAGATGGAAGTACAATAAAGAGAAAAAATGCAATGTAGATAATGAACATTGTAGGCCTTATCAAAAGCAAGAATATAAAGAAAGAAATAGTTAAAGTTAAAAGCTATAGTGAAGATAAATGAAATGATAGAGCAGACTCTTTTGCAAAAAAAGGAGGGACTTGTAAAAATTTAATACATGCAAAAAAGGTTATATGTGATGAAATAGAGTACTACTTAGAGTAGGAAAATAAGAAAGTCAATATACCAGCAAGACTTCTGTGTAAAATAATAGTGAATGCCAAAATTGGAGCCAGTTGGAGAGAAACAAATCCAATAAAAGCACTAAAGCCAGAAACAGAAAACATATTACATAATTGGACAAGTTTTTGGAAAGAAATAAACAGAACAAGAGGAGTTCACTGTACATTAAGAAAACTCAGCACGAGAAGAGCTACAGCAATCAAGTATATAACAGACAAACTGCCAACACTCAAAGAGCTAAACAAAAGAAGACCAGAAGTATATACAACGACAGAATGCCAGGTGTGCCAAGCTAGAGAAAAAGAAATACAAGCATATCTGGCTAGCTGTAGAAAACAAAAAAGTCTATAGAAGCGAATTCAAAAAGTTGCAACAGCAGCAGCATGGAATAGGATCAAAGAAGAAGAAAAGAACATAATTCTATCATGAGTCCTATATGAAACACTATTTGGAAAATCAGAAGCTGAACAAATCGAAAATAGAGAAGTGCTAATAAAAGGACTTATGAAGATAAAAGTAGAAAAGAAACTTGATAAGTAAGCAGGCAACACAGAAGTGCATGAATATAGCAACAAAAATAGTATGAAACACCTTTTACGACCAAGTATAGAGAGTCCGATGTGAGAAAACACAAGATTGGGAAAAAAATAATAATATAACAAACAAGATGAAGAAAGGTGTTCATACAAAAAGAAAAATAAATAAAGAGAAGAGAAAAAATCAACAAGCAAGAGAAGAAGAAAAGGAAAAAAAAATAGAGAAAGTGAACCAAATGAAGAAAGAAGCTTTGAAGACAATAAATATGCTTGTCACAGAAGAAAAGAGGCCCTTCTGGTATGGCTTTAAGTAGTTAAACGAGCAGTCTATCTCTAACTAAGATAGTGTAGCAAGTTGCATTTAGGTACCATAAAGGTGGCCGAGTGATGCTAGACTTAGACATTAGGAAATTCTATATAATTGTATATGAATATAGTTTCAAGAATCTTAATAAAGTACTAGCGTAACTGCTTAAGATTAAAAAAAAAAAAAAAAATTATAATAATTATTGTTAGAACTTAAAAGAGATGTAATATTATTATTATTTTTTCAGTTAGAAAAGTCAATACAGTAAGGTTTTCATATTTAATTATAGATTTGGTCATTAATATTAAAAGTATTTGGAAAGGGTGTGGGTCCTATAGCTTAGCGATTAAGCTCCCATGCCTCCACAGTTAAGGTTAACAGTTCAAGTTTGGCTGGAGACAAAATTAAAAAGATTTTAGTCTCTGTAACCCAATAAGAAGCCAGTAATTGAATGTGAAGCCCTGTGGTTAAGTCCAAGTGCAGTACATAACCGAAGTAGGAATTCCCAGAAGGAGACCCAATCATGGAGTGTAGGCACTATGTGTAACAAGTGGTTGTTACAGAAGGTTACAGTTATGGAAAGTTTGCACATGTAAGTCCTTTAGGCTAGGGCAGCACCAACATCCCTACACCTCCTAATTAGGCAGTACCAACATCTCCG
>CAJVQA010003859.1:0-18584 GCA_910591915.1 Cetraspora pellucida | reverse complement strand
GCAATTATAAAATTTTGCTTCAGGCCCGGCCCGGCCCGCAAAAATTTGCGGGCCGGGCCGGGCCGGGCCGGGCTGCGAGACCCAACGCAGGCCTCTAATCACATGTGTTTAAAAAACCAAATAGGAATTAAATACGTAAGAATACGTAAGAATTTGATTGGTTTAAACTCATGATATTGCAAAAATATCATTGGTTGATCAATGTATATCTGATATATAAATTCAATTGGCATTAATAAACACATTACTACTAAATCTATCAATTTAAAGTCTAATACCATCATCCCGATAAAAACAAATTCCAAGATCTTATTCAAAAAAGCAATATATATATATATATATAAAAGCTCGAAAAACAAATAAAAAGTATAATCATTTATTTTTTTAATAGTACATAATAACAGTTAATTAATGTCGAATGAATTAGCAATAATTCAAATTAATAATCTTGAACATAACACTATACTTTAATAATCTTAGACGTATCACTATTTTAACTTCTCATAAAGCTCGCATGTTCATGCTTTCAATACTTCATGTCACTAATCTATTTACTGGCAGTCTTTAGAAAAATAAATAAAATAGATTAGAGTTATAAACTTTTTTGAAATGACTTAAATTTACAAGTCTAATACATCGTAGATTATATTGGTTAAATTGAAGCTCCTAAACATACTTCTCATTTAACTTCAAATTACTTTGATATGTTATAGAACCGAAGGTGTCATAGGCAGAAGTTTGTCTGATTGGCTAATAAATTCAATTTAATTCTACATTATTTATACATTAGAGCTATAAGACTCCATAAAATCCAATTCTCGTTCGTTTAAAAAAAATTAGCTTAGTAATAAGTTGATTTTAGCGGGTTTTGAGAAGTTATTACTATACTAGCTTTTTTAAACGGACAATATTTTTGGCTATGGAGTCCTACATATAAATAATGTAGAACTAAATTGAATTTATTAGCCAATCAGACAAGCTTCTGCCAATGACTGAAGGTATGTTTTCTAAATTTTTATCCCAAATTCGTACTCGTGGCATTTTTGTGCACTCTTGTGATAGAAAATCGTTACTTAATAACTTTAATAAGATATTATGATGAGATGATCTTCAAAAATTAGCCAATCATGATAAAGCCCGCTACGCTCAATTCGCCCATATGTAAAACAAGCCCTTTTATGAATTGTGTAATGTTGACGTTAAATTCTAAATCTCAGATTAGATTGATAATCGTTATCGTTACTTTAAAAATATATTAAAAATATATGTCACCACAAATATATAAAATGTCACCACCATCCTTTTTTTATCTTTAAGTATCAATGTTTCTCACTACAATTTTTTTCATCAATGTTCAGAGATTTTTTTGACATATTTCATCCAAGCTTCGAGCTTGTCTAAACTCATATATTTTAAAAATTTATATAAAAATATATGTTTTAATTCTGAACATTTTTCATCTAAATTGCCCAAACACATTTTAGCGTAATAAAATTTTTTGAGTAAATGCAATTTTTTTTATATCAAAATTGCCCAAATTTGTCTAAAGCTGTCTCATGACAACATGCTTACTATATATCTTTCTTTTTTAAACTTATAAATTAGTTCACCTTCACATTTATCTACCAAAAAATATCAGCATCACAAATTCAAAAAGAATAAAAAAATGTTGCATCTTCCTGTTTATAGATTCTATCAATTTTCTAGCAGATTTGCACTAAATTCATCCCTGCATCGATGCTATTTACGACAATATCATTCATCAAAAAAGGCTTTGGGGGTAAACTTTACTTAAATTTTATGTATTCAGGAAACCTTTGATATCTTCTATAATGAATAAACGTTTCTTTTAGCGTACCGTCGTAGAAAATGACAGAGTATGTATAAAATTATATCTATGACCAATACTAAGGATGTTATAAGTTATATCATGTTTTTTTTTAAAAAAAATTTTGATAGGATCTAATATTTGAAGTTTTAAGCACCATCCCCAGCCGAAAAGAAGCACAATCTTTTCTTAACCGATTTACAAAACCTTATATTAAACCACCAATTCTTAAGCCGAAAGTTACCAAAATACCTTCAATTGACAAAAGACCACCATCTGAACTCACAGATATCGATACCAAAAAACTTGAATTGAAAAAGAATCAATTTATCGATTCATTATTTTCATCAAATTTTGATCATGTTGCTTTGATCAAAATTCAGGGTCCATTCACTCCTCTTAACCTGAAATCTGTTGCTAAATCATTGGTTCATTTGCAAAAATTGGGATTAATGTCAATTGTGGTTTTGGACAATGATGATTGGAAAGAAATGTTAAAAGAAGGTCCAGCTCGATTCAATGAATTGAAGCAGTGGATGTTGGAGGATGCTGCAAACCTTAGTGAAGCAATTGAAATCTCTGGTGGAAAAGCAACTTCTATTTATGATGGTGTATTTACTCTTACAAATAGTCATGTTCCTGAAAAAAATACAAACAATCATTATCGGTATTTCAAGCTTCCTGGACGAACCCTAGCAACTGATGTTGACGCAAAAATAAATGTTTCATTGCGTTGGCTCAAATGGTGTTATAATCTGGGTCAAATCCCACTAATTCTTCCCATAGCTCTTGATGGACTACTAATCCAGAGAACTATTCCTGCAAATTCTGGAGTAATCGAGTTGTCCCGTGCTTTATCAAATTCGTCCAATGCAGATTCATTGAATCTAAAAACTCCAGAGCTAGAACCAATGAAAATAATTGTTATCAACTCAGAAGGTGGAATCCCATCTGAGGAACGTAAAGGAGCTCACGTTTTTATCAACATTCAACAAGAATATGATTATTTAAAACAAAGTTACAAGGTCAATCCAAAATGGAATTACACACATCCCACTGGCCTTGAAAACTTAGAAATGATAAAGTCTTGTTTAAAAGATCTTCCCCCTACATCATCGGCCATAATGGTTCCAGCCTATTCTTCTACCGCATTAGTATCTAACCTAATAACTGATAAACCACGGTTTTCATCGTCATTACCACTTACGGCCTCAACAACTCCATCGACCCCTATAACGGTTTTACGATACGGTGCTCCAGTACTTTTTCATCACTCACTCTCTACCGTTAACATATCTTCTTTCCAATCACTAATTGAGGCATCATTTGGTCGCAAATTAAATATCGATGACTACTTGTCAAGATTAGAAAATTGTTTAGATATGATTATTGTCGTTGGTGATTATCAAGGCGCGGTTGTGGTTACCATGGAGGACGTTGAAGGTAATAAAAAAGGTGATTTACCTTATTTGGACAAAATTGCGGTTGCTCCTAATTCTCAAGGAATGGGCATTGCCGATATACTATGGAAACAATTACAAACAAATTATCCAAACTTATTGTGGAGATCACGGGATAATAATATAGTTAATACATGGTAAGTAAATAGATGGATACCTGTTTATAAAATGAATTAATAGTAATTATAAGGTTACTTTTCTATAACTAGGTACTTTGAAAGGTCAGACGGTAATTTTCATATTCCAGATACTCATTGGGTTATGTTTTGGTATGGTTCTGATGCAATCAATAAATTACATGAATATGCCAAAGTCTTTAAAAGGATTCCTGCATCATTTTATTAGAACCATTTACTACAGCACATTACATGAACAATTTCTAATCTGTAATTTATTATGTATTATATGTTATATTTTTAATGTTTTGGCAGAAATGATTTTGCCAATACTTGAATTAATTTTTGTTTAATAATAATTGTTGTTTTTTTACTTTTTTTTAAATAATATTAATATAAGAATTCTATTTCTACTCGGGTTAAGTTTTATTAATATTACTTAAATATCAATATCAGTCATGGGACATGTCCTCTTAAATATCAATATCGATCATGGGACATGTCCTCTTACAAGGATCCTAAATACGTGTCATGCATTAATAAAATAAACATGTTTATCACTCTCCTTTTATAAGAAATTTCGTTTTCGCTGTGTATGCAAACTTGTTTTATTTTTTCTAAGTTATGCTGTATAAACACTAATCTTAATACGTATTTCAGTCAACGAATGTTCCAAATTTGGACAATGTAGATTACACCTTTTATGGTAATAAAATACATAAGTTTTGGTTTATCAAACCTCGAAATGTGCACTTAGAGTACGTATGCATTTATAGAGTAAAAAATGTATAGGGCTTTTATTAGGTGGGACCAAACTATGCCATGCATTTATAGAGAGCCTGACTCACCCCACTTTACGTATATTGACCTACCACTTACACATGTGAGATGAATTAATTCTTTTATATATCTACCAATTTATAAGCTTCTTTGAGGTTTTTTTTCGCTTCTCACTAGTATTAAAACGATGAGTTTTTTTTGATTAATTCCACGAGTGATCAAGAATATGATCTCCAAAAATTAACCAATCAGATGAATTTCAATTTAGAACTTAAGATACTGTCAAAATAGGTGATTTACAAACAATCATATGAAACAGCTTTAAATGCGATTTACCAAATTAATTTGATGCCGAAATGCATATTTAATTTAATTATTCTACAGTTCTATATTTAACAATTCACATGTTATTGGGCTTATTCATCTTATCTGTTTTTTTTTTTCATTACGGTATTATCTGTATATGTACAAGCCGGGCTGAGTCTAAGACCGTTATTCATACTGTCACGGGCTAGAGTGTATTTCCGAAATCGACCATCAATTATATCACAGCGTAGCCGATCTTGAATCCAAGATTGTCGATCATAAAGATATTTCGAGAAAGTTAATTACGCGTACGATCTACAAGGTTCTAGTAATAGTGACGATTTTGGAGCAAGTGGAAGAAGGTTCAAGAAAGAATTAAGGTATAGAGAAACTTGAATAAGGAGTAAAAGAAATTTACAGGATAGTAAGAGTAGCGATAGGGAAAAGCAAAGCCGCCCTATTTTATTAATATAAAAAGGGTTGATATCTCCTTGCTGATATAGAACCCTCGGGTATTAAACATTAATTCCTATCATTAAAAAGTATACAAAATAAAGCCTCCCTACATCTGTCGCTTATAATAAATTGTACTTATAATTCAAATCACTATTGTCACGCCTCTGGTGAATTGCCTCATTGAATAAAGTTTACATTTGTATCGGATTGTAAATTCCAACCGTAACAATACATAACTTTTATTACTGTACGTATAAAATTTATCCGGATATTTCTCAATTTAGAACTATGAACAATTTTTTTATTGAATATTTTCAGACTTCTCAGAAACTTTCTTTAAAAAAAAAATTATACATCTGAAAGAATGAGAAGAAAAAATGATTAGAGAATGAGAAAAAAGGAATGTGATAATTTATACAAAAAAAGTTCTGACGTTATTTCTACAAATTTTCAAGTACAAAAAGTATAGAAAATATATGTAAAAATACATAAAGCTTTCCACATGAATGTAATAATGAGATAAAAATGAACGTGAATGAATACAAGTCTTTTTACTAATATAATAATAAAAAGAGAATAAAGATGACAATTAAAAACAAATTATTCATAAATATAAAATTTTGTTGCTAACATGTACAAATAAACAATGAAAAACTACAATACAAAACAGAAATAAATCAAATAAATATCTTATACTACTGAAATAATATCAGGCTCAACAAACTGAGGCTCAATAAGCTTTCTCTCCTTAATATTCTCCTTAACAATATTATCATTGCTAGTCCTAACATACTCTTCAATATCAATGGTATCATCAGTGTCATTAGATCCCTCAGATTCAATATACTCCTTAGATTCAATAGAAGCAATGGATTCATTATCATCCATAGAAATAATATCCCATTTATTTCTATTCCAATACTGTTCAATAAATAAAACAATGTTTGATATGGGAGAAGATTTTGCATGTTCTCTTTGAATCTTTTTTCCCAGTGACTGTGCATTTTCATGAATTTTTTCATCTGTCAGTACTTTGAAAATGGCTGTATAAAGTTTATCGGAAGTGACAGAATGAGATGGAACTCCACCATTTGGAGAGAGACCATGATAATGTAAAATAGATGCCCACCATGGCTGGTCTGCAAAGTGAGGAACCTTTAATGTAGAAAAAAAGTAAATTAGAAATTAATGAAGGTTTAAGAATAATTATGAAACAAATGGTAAAAAGGACTCACAACAATTGAGGGAACACCAGCCCTGGCAATATTATGTGTTGTTCCTGCACCACCATGATGTACTACGCAGCAAACTCGAGGAAATAACCAAGAATGGGGGACATGTCCAACGAGAAATACCCGGCCTGATGAAATTGCTTTATATAATTCAGGTGTTCTTACACTTTCAAATTATACAATAAAATTTTTTAATTTCTTCACCAATTCATTTTTGTGATTTCGAAATTAATGTGAGGAAAGAAAATCCAAGATATAATACCTGCCAACACCAGAAAAAAGTGCCCTGTGGTTTTCATCAAGTCTATTCATTACATTTAACCACATGTTTACTCTACTTTCAACACCGCCAAAACTATGCATTGACCCATAACCAAAATAAATTGGTTTGTTTCCTTTCGATAACCAGTTAACCTGTGATTTAAAGCGACATGTTTATATATAATACAAAATAAATAATAATATTCAATAATAAATAATTGAAATTACTAAGTCTTCTGGCGGGACAAAGTTTTCTAATTCTTCTCTGAAGGTTGAATATGGATAGTCAATTTGAACTTCTAGAGGGTTATTTCTGAAAAGATAGAAAAAATTGTTGGTTTAAAAACCGAATTACTAGGAAACCATATATATATATAAGAATTTAATTTACGGATTTGGTGGGATTTGAATGAGATTCTTGTTTGAAGTGTGCAGTACGGGAACTTTATCAATTTCAAAAGCACCACCTGGTAGTGATGGGAGCCTAGACAACACGAGGAATTTACATTTAAAATGATAATTCACATAATTAATAAATTAATAAATAATGAATTATAAACCGTTAATCAAAGGCGTCATTACTAACTTGTTGACATGTTCAAGACCAAGTTCTTTTAGTCTTTGATTATAAATCTGTTATTCGATTTTATATGAGAATAAATTTAATGTTAAGCTTGGACAAGTACAAAAAGTCAATATATTCATTTATTCTTACAGGTAATAAGCCAATAGAACTCCAATATGTAGCTATACCATCCTAAAAGTTTAATAAATTAATTTAATTAAAAGATTATAAAAGTTTTCAGAAAATAAAAGGAATTCGGAACATACAATAGCTTTCCATATTTTTTCACTTAAGCCAAAAGGAAGCCATTGCAGTGAATTAAATGGTTGACCATAGACCGCCTAACATTACATGCATTTTTTTTTTTTAGTTTGGAATTTAAATAAGATCTCGTATTTGACATTTATGATAAATACAAACCCCAGCATAATTCTTGGAACTTGCATAAGGATAGAAACAAACAAAAGCAACAGAAATATGTCGAACAAGGCACTAAATGTAATTTGAAATCGCAACATTGAGTAAATTAGGATGATATTTCCAGGAATACGATAAAAGTATATAATAATTTCTTTACCTCTGGATACATATATGTTGATCCAGTCCCTAATATTACGAAATCGACATTTAACAAAACTCTTTCTGCATCTCTAAATTTAAAAGAAATAAGTTGTTATTACGAGAAGCGACAAGCTATTTTATTTTATTTTCAAAGAACTATCCGAGAATCATATGTTTTACTTTTTTAATCGTAAATTTTTTCAAAGACGATATTTAGAAAAGTCTAAAAGAAAGAATGATATATTTATCTCAAGGTAATAAATCGGTGATTTAAAAGTACTAACTACTTAATTCGCACGACTAATTTACAAGTGAATAAAATGAAATTTAAATTTGAATATATTATATATACTTACTTGTAGGCTTTTTGGATTCCTTGGTTCAAAAATTTAAACATAGCTGGAGGACCTAGGATAGCGGAACCAGAATTCTTCACCATTTTTCTTCCTATTAAATAAATAAATATATATATGTATGTAAAGATTATTTTATTTTCTACATTCTGTTTTCCATTATAATATAAAAAACGTTATATTATCGAAATTATTACCTGCATCAGTGTTTTCCCTTTATTCACAATTTATTGTTAATTAGAGTGAAAAAATTAACACATTTACTTTAGATGCTTACCATTCATCCTGCATGTCCCACTTTACAAAAAAAAAAAAAAAAAAAGTCGGACTTTAGATCTCAAATTTAAACCAGCGAAAAACTAGTGAAAAAACTTGATAGGTAATACTAACACTTATTTCCCTAAATTCGAATCCTCTAGCTTCAATTAACTTCCTAAATCTGAGATTCGCAGCAATTATGACGTTATGCCCCCGGCGACTAAAGCCAACTCCAAGATTTATAAAAGGGAGAACATCGCCCATGGACCCAATGGCTAGAATTATACAATAAAATCGAATAAGAATTATAGAAATTACTTATATAATTAATTAATTATTAGAAAGCAACCTACCCATGAACAAGATTTTCTTTGGAAATGGAGAAGGCTCAATGATGTCTGACATAATTATTGGATATTATAAACGAGTTAAAAGTTGTCAAGGCAGGTTCGGAAAATTTGGTCACGAATATATTTTGATCGATATTTTATATAAAGAAAACCCCGCGACTTTTTTAAGTAATTTAAATGGTTTAGATGACTATAAAATGCAATCCGTAGATCTGTTTGCTGACAGTAAGTGTTTAAATATCGATATTCTAAGATGTATAATAAGGTATTATATGAGACATTGGTAAATCCATTATAGCTGATTATTTTGTAACTAACGATTTCATAATTTCCAAAAAAAATTTTTTTTTTTTAAATAATTATGTGTCGGCCGGACAGATAAATAAATGCAGTAATAAGTAAATGCGGTATGGTTTACGCCATATTTTTTGATAGTTAGTAAGTTACACCAGAGCATAAGTCGATCGGAATATGTGGAGCACACACCAGGGGATAAGTTGGACAAACTTCATTAAGTACGTATCAATAAATTTGTAAATCAGTATTGACTTTGATATGCCAAATAAATGCTATCTACAACACACAAAGGACCAATCAATGCTTTATTTTGAATGAATGTCTTCATTTTGGCTGTCAAACGGTGATACTTTAGCCCCTATTTCAAATTTTGCTAGCTGGATAAAGGCTCGAACGTCCATGTGCTGCCCATGCTTTGTAATTTGCAGCCTTATCCCCATTTCCCCAAAATTAATACATCCATAATTATAGCATTCTATAGTGTCTCATATACAGAGGAAGGCAGCAGGTAGATGATAAGTTTGGTTATAAGAAATTTGCACATTGATAACCGATAATTTACATGATAGACAATTAAAGCACTCTTAAGTTAGATCATTGTTATTTGATTCAAGCTTCTATAATTCGCTTTATGACACAACTAAAAAGAAAAAATAAGCATATTACGAAGATCGGTCAATTAATATTTACCTAAAATAGTGGTTACGTAATATTATATTGTGTAATATATGCATTTTGAGTTATTATCACGAGATATTCCAAGTAGTTAGTAAAAAGATGCTCTTTTGATAATCGTAATGAAAAATATGCATGTATATATATCTACGCATATATATATATGCATGATTATTTGATCGATTTTCCACATAGATTATGTACGTAATACGCATTTTCACTATAGATTATGTACAAGGCTAAATAATTATGTACTTTAAAGGCTGAAAAAAAACCCAGCCAATTTCTTGTCTTAATTATACCAAATTTAGTATCATATCTTTTGATCCCAAGCTGTCGGTACATAAGTCATTTATAAACCCCACAGTTCGGTATGCATCTCTGCAGGGTTCACAGTTAATCTAAATAAAGCTAGATCGATTCTTTACTCAATATTTATTCAATCCCGATATTATTCATGATTATAATCAAATCTTTATTCGATAAGGAAATTTATGATTTTGATGCATTGTTTGATCTTTTTTCATATGATATTAAATTCAAATTCCACTATTTTTTTGAAATTTGTGAAGCCATGCATATTAATGTTTCAATTCTCAAACAAATCTTAAGTATAAAAAAATGACATGGCTAGTTATGAGGACATTTCTTAGTCTAACATTAGAATTTGTTTATTTATTTATATATAGAAAAAAAAGGTTCAACCGGTTACGGCCTATGACCTATTGGCTAATTATAGGTTATGACCTTATGACCCGCTATGGCATAAAATTTACTACGTATTACATTATCGTTATATATATACGTATAACTAACTTTGATCATATAAAGTTGGATATAACCTAAAATGGTCACGGCAAAGACTTATCAAAATCTTGTCGATGTTTAGCGTAACATTTTTACAGAACTAGCATGTTAATAGTGTGTGGGTAAAAATAGTGATCGATTAAAATTTTTTGGTTAACCATATGATTGATTGTTCGTTCGTTCATTCGCTTTTTTTTTTTAGAATAGAATAGCGATAGTATCCAGATTAATTTGTTCATTCAATTTTTTGTTAAAAAAACTCAGTGGTCAGTTACATAAAGTAAGATGTATGTGATCGATCACTCTAGCATAGAGAGCGTCGATCTATATTTTATATACAATTCATAAAATGCAGCTTGACGTAATGGTAACGTTTAAAATCGACGAGTTATGATCAACCAGACACGCGTCACTTCAAAGATAATCATTTCACAAGCAAGCTTCTTATTCTCCTATCTAACATCTGGTAGATACTGTCTACAATCATTTCTCCTCTCTAACGTTTTGTAGATATTGCCTAATATGTGAAATGACTGTCTATAAGGTCCTATGTCCGAAATGAACGTCTCCCTGATCAACCACGTAGTCAAAATTAATATAACATATACTGTATTTTCACGGAATAACGCCATGGGGAGTTATTTTTAGGCGCATAATTTCCAGAGGGCTAAGAATTAATTTTGACAAACACCCCCGAGGCGTTATTTCGCGCAAATACGGTAAATACAAATACCGTTACAAGAATAGTTAAACATATAAACTTACAAATTTACATCTAACCTGTATGTATATTTGTACAAATAAGAATTTCTATTAACATGCTTTATAATACTATATATAATCGTTCATATTTGTTGTGATATTTATCTATCCGTTCATAACGATAAACCGGAATTCATCTGTATCTGTCTATCCGTCATTGAACAGGTATTCTGATAAACCAGATAATAAAGAATAAAGAATTATTATCACGCAGATGTTAATGATCATTAATTTTATCTCGTGTTATGACATAAACATACCAAGCCCGAATTAAAACTAAATTGGCCAATGGCGACTTGTAGATCTTATTATAAATTGCTATGGATAGCCAAAATTTTACGTAAATGCTGCTCGAAATCACGAGATTATCGAAAAAAACAATTGAAGTTTTTTTTATTATTCGGATGAGATCTTATTTAGTTATTGCTTCAAATTTTGAATCGAATTACATTCAAATTCAAATGCCTAAAATATATTAGCATCAAATTTTTATTTTATTTATTATTTTATTTAAAACTTTAAATTTTAATTTAATACTATAAAAGATTTTTTTTGCTCATTCGAAGTCTTTAATGTCATCTATTATTTTTGAATAAGTATGCAATTTGATTCAATACTTTGAAGTCTTCTTTTTTTTGTCACAAAAGATTATTAGGCTTTGTAAGGTAATCAAATGTCAATAAAACAATAAAATATTATATTAATAGGATATTGTAATTTATCGCAGTAGCGATGTATCGCCAGTCCCTATAAATTACATGATTATGTCAGATTTCATAATACAAATTTTAAAAATTTCAAATCGAATTTTA
This sequence comes from Cetraspora pellucida, assembly GCA_910591915.1. NCBI lineage: Eukaryota > Fungi > Glomeromycota > Glomeromycetes > Diversisporales > Gigasporaceae > Cetraspora > Cetraspora pellucida. The sequence goes on along the minus strand of CAJVQA010003859.1, from coordinate 6,705 downwards.
TAATTTATCGCAATAGTGATATATCACCCACCAATAAAACCAAAAAATTAGAAACAAAATAATTAATATAGCAATTTGTGTTACAAAAATATCTAATTTTATTAGCCAATTAGCAAACTAGCTACTATGCATTTCAAAAACAAGCAAAATATACAATATATTAATTTGCAATTGCTCATTCATACTCTGAATTAAATTTTTTTGCAAATATTCTATTGCTCATTTGTAACCTATATTTATGACAGAAATTAATCTGAAATAATCTTCGAGCATATTGTTTCAGCAGATTAGTGTAGTATTCGTACAAGATTGTTGCCTTAGTGTGACCCTCAGTACCTTAAAATGAGACTTTCAATCTATATAAAGCTAAAATTTGCTTTTATTATAGTTAAAGAAATCGGGTTGGCCTGCAAAATCAATTATCAAATTAGTTTCATAAAACTCCTGATATTATTGATTAATTAATTCTCATTTTATTATAAAAAATAGTCCCACACAATATGTATTAATCAAGCGATTTATTTCTCTACGATTTTTTAACTATTATTTAAATCTGCAATTCATATCAACCAAATAAGTTTTTCATGATGTCTTTATGCAAAATACAATCTTAACGGCTTATTTAAATCAACCATATATTTCTTTAGCATGGTGCTTGTTGAATGTTTCTACGTTCACTTTTTTCAACTCAAATTAATGAAAATAACAATAACTAACCTTCTCTATTGTTACCCATATCTGCGGATTATTGATAATAAATGAATGCTTATGTTCATTTTTTCAACTCTAATTTCTCTGTCATAACAATAACCAACTTCAAATGTTCCTTCAGCATGTCGCATATCAGCTGATTTTTAATGATCATTTTCAACCTTCAACTTCAATTCCATGTCTATAATAGATACCAATGTAAAAGTCCTATATCAGCAGATTCTTATAATAACTGATAATAACAGTTTTTGAGAATTATTTGAGCCACAGAATGAATTATTTGAACCACGAAATGAATTCAATCATCCAATTGATGGTATTTGCTATAAATTTATCCAATGTCTCAATATTTAATTTGAAATTTTGCTTTTGGATCTTTATTCGTTATACAGACTACAAGAAAATTTTATGCAAATTGAATATTGATTTACAAACTATGATAATATAAGAAAATAATAAAATTCATACTTGTGAAAGTCAAATTTTAGATAGCTAAGGCCATACTACGAATGCTATACTAATTCTATTCGAAAAATATGCTCAGAGATTATTCCAGAACTTTTGTAAGTAAAAATAAAATAAAATAAAATAACTAATAACAATCAACAAATGATAAATTCACCTTGCAATTTTTTTGATAATAGTCTATATTTCCATATTTCTTACATCGATGCTGATGCTTTACCCTAGACTTGAAAGTCTTTTGCGAGGATCTAAATCGTTTGGTACCTAATGGTCATCTCTTTCCTTAATGATTCTTTAGATTTCTTAATTAAGATATTGTTAAATCTTCTTTATCATTACTATCACTTTGTAAACTTTTATCTGAATCAGATTGCTCATCAATAAATTCTTGAAGTAAAGTAATAAGCTGCTGTAACATTGAATTGGTTTGCAATACTTTATCAAGTGCTTTTTTATATACACTATGTACTTTTCCATAAACAATTTTTTGCTCAAGAATTGTTAAACTTTCTTCATGAAAGTTTTTACAGTTCTGATTAAAAAAAAACAAATATAGAACTGAGTTATCTGAATTATATATTACAACTTGATTTTTTTATATAAACTTGTTAGCTTACAAAAATCATTCTTCTGAACCATTTAGACTCTCATAATACCATCTTATTGGAATTAGTCTAATATGAAAGCAGGTATTTTTTGTAACCAACATTACTTGAAAATAATATTTACAAATGATCTCACATCTAATTACAGAAAGACATGTACATATATATTCTTCATTTTGTAATAATAAAACATGATGCTTGACATTTGACAAGTTTCCAACATTTACAGTCCAAATTTCCTTAATATTGGATAAATCTACAAATTTAAACATTTACTTTAATGTAGTTTGTGAAATATTAATCAATGTATCATTTATTGGTGACTCACTTTATAAAATTTAAGTTTTTTTAGTTAGTTATACATCTAAGTTTTTTAGTTAGTTATATATATAATTTTTTTATTTATCTTTTCTAACTTTAATTTTACTTTTATAACAATGAATTCTATCAGCATCCTTGATTTTTGATAATATTTGAAAGCCTTTATTTATTTTTTTCAATCCAAATTTTACTTTTATAACAACATCCAAAATCATTATATATTCTATTAGCAAAATTTTTTTTTTAATATTAAGTAAGTACTTGCAACTTAGAATTTTATTAATATATATTTGGCTAATAGTTGCATTACAACTACAGGAGGCAACTATAAAAAGAGTGTACAACTAGTTATTTGTATAACTTTAGTTATTGTCTAATTTAAGTAGTCTGTCCAAAGGTTCTATACTAGCTATCATACCTGGAATTTGCTTGTAGATTCCCTATTTAACCACTTTAGTTTTTGTATTTACCTATTTACCTTTGGCTACCAATAACCTTAGCCAATGTTGATAAAAATATACCATAGTCACTAAGTCTTTAAAACAGTTCTTTGGAACCTTTAAGCTTGTATTAAATCTTTCAAAATCTTTTGTATTCTATTCTTACAACTGACTTAGTATCGCTATAACCAAGACTAACATTGGTGATCAGGGCATATTATTAAACTGCTATGTCCTTGTAGAATTTATCCTAACCCTAGTACTAACTTCACAACATATCTTTACTACTTTGGTATTCAATTTAAGTTCTACCAAGTTGCTATTTCAGATAGCCTGAAAAGGTAGATCATAATCATATATCTCTGATTTATATATTTGCTAACATGTATCTTTTTTTTCTGAAATTCAAAAATTCTAGTAATCTGATTAGTTTATCTGGTTCTTTCTTAAAGACTGGCACATTTGCTTAGTTTCATAAATTCTAGTTCTATTTCATAAGTCTAATCTTTATAATAATACTATCAAAAGTTTATGTTATCTCTTTATTTGAGTCTTCCAAGTAAGCTTTCATCTTCTTTTATTTGGTTTTTATAATTTACATAACCATAAGAACTTATTGTAAGTTTGCATCACCTAGTACTGGTTTGCATTTTTTGTATATCCACAGATCTTGTTTCAAATGACAATATTATATAACTGTTATACAAATGCTATTTAACCTGCCAGTTATGCTGATATAATACAAATAACAGGTATTTTATTTCAACCAATTGTGAGAGACAGTTAACTATAATACAGAGTGAATTTTTAAATTTTCTATCAATACTAGAATTTGAACTCTGGACCTGCCAATTAGAGGTTGACAACCTGATCACTTTACTAGATTGTCACATCCCATCAGCAGATTTTTAATAATATTTGAAAATCTTTTGTTCATTTTTTATAACACAAAATTTCACTTTTATAACAATATTCAAAATTATTATATATTCCATCAACATCTTTTTATTAATAAATTTTTGATAATATTCAAAACCTTTTTATTTATCCTTTTTAATTCAATTTTACCTTCATAATAATGTCCAAAATTATTATATATTTAATCAGCATCCTCATATTAGCAAATTTATAATAATTTTTAAAAGTTTTTTTTTATTCATTCTTTATAACTTAAATTTCATTTTCATAACAATGTTTAAAATTATGTATTCTATCAGAATTCTTACATTAGTAGATTTTTTGAAAATATTTAAAAGTCTTTTATTCATTCTTTCTAATCTAAAATTCTATTTATATAACAATGTTTAAGATTATATTCCATCAGCATTCTCATGTTAGTAGACTTTTAATAATATTTAGAGCTTTTTGCTTATCCTTTCTAATCTTAATTCCAATTTATAACAATGTTTTAGATTATATATTTTATCAGCATATTATGTATCAGATCCTTAATAAATAAGCATTTTGTTCATATTTTTTTAACACTGATTTCATTTTTATAAATATTAAAAATAGATGTTCTATTAGCATATTTATACTAGCTGATTCTTAATAATATATAAAAGCTTTTATCAATTCTAATTCTATTTAGATAACATCTAAAATTATATATTGGTTTTAAAATTTTTTAAATAGCTCATATATTTAAAGTTGTTCAAACCTTATTTTTCTGAATCTAATTTCATATACTGATTAAAACTTACAAGTTCAAATCCAACTCATCTTTAATATTAGTTTAAGTTTTAATCTACATTCTAACACTAGTATATGCTCTAACCTGTGCTTAAATACTATTCTAAATATGAGACTGTTTAATAAAAAGGAAATAAATATCTTTTAAATCTAGTTAATTTGACTAGATTTAAAACTTTTTTATTGAATAGTACCTATATGTCCTAATTATAAATAGCTGTAACAACAAATAATATAAAATTTGTTTAAAAAGTTGCATGATCAAAATTTTTAACTAATCTGCTATATTTTAGTTAACTCATTAATCTATTACTATCACTATTTAGAAAGTAATTATTTATATATTATATTTGTAATTTCAACATTTTTTATATTTAAAGGAGTTGCTATATAGTACAATGATTAGTTCATTTTATTTCTATACATTTTAATATAGTGGTTGTAAGATAACATTGAAGACATTAATCTATTTTAGTAAATAAAAAATTTGAATTGCTTTAACTTCTTATAGTAGGAATTGATAATTTCCAGAATTTATATTTATTTTCTTTGTCTTGTATATTGAGAAGTTGATAAATTTCTGTTATAAAGTCATATAATAAAACATTTAAATTATATAACAAATGCTTCAAACTTCTATTTATTGATTTTATGCAAGAGGTTGCTATCATATTATCTAAAAAATTAAATAAATCATTTAAAAACCAAATAAATTTTTTTTTAAAAAAAAAAATTTATCTGTAAACCTAAATCTAGTAAAACAATGTACCTAATATGTTTTTGATTTTAAAATAAATTTCAAATACTTTTGGGCATTAGAATAGTTATGTAAAAGTTTGTTAAATCTTTGATGAAATATATCTTTAATGAAACTGTTATAGCAACAATAAAATTCTTTAAAAAACTTTTAATACTTATTGTCTAAAACTTTCTTTAGATTTTTATATAAATTTTAAATAATATGGTATATGCAATAGAAAGGTAAGTTAAACCAAATACTTTACGAATAGCTGAATCAACAGCAGGATTAGCATTTGTAAATATTACAACTAGACTTACATCAGTCTATTTAATTATTTGATTGAACATTCATGCATGTGACTCTAAAATTTATTAGTCAAAAGACCTTGTACAAATAATATGTTGTGCTGTTTATTGTTTTTTTTTTTTTTGAATTTTCTACTGCATGGTCACTAGTGGGCTGCAGCTGGTGGCTATTTTATTAGTTCTTATTTCAAATTTACAGGACCTTCTATCAGGACCCCATCTACATTTTTACATTATTTGTGTACATTTACAGTACTATTTATATACTAATTTCTGTGTTACTATTACCTCAGAATTTTACTGATATTATTCCTAATCAGGGATTCCTTTGTTCTATTTTTATTCTTAGCCTCCTAATTATCACAGTCTTCTTATATCAGGTCTATTGCCATTTAAGGATATGAGTACCAAAGATCTTCCTTTTTTTGTAGTTCACAGTTAACTGTAGTTAATTAACAATCATGGTCCTAACTCAGTTTTTGTCCCCTATTGGACTTAAACTAGCAACCTTGCAATTGGCAACCTGAGAGCATAACCACTTCACTATTGACCTGCAGGTCTGTGCTGTTTATTGTTAAATCCAACAAATAGTAATAGAGCTATTTTATATCAGTTTGTTTTGTAAGTAGTATCATTAAGAACACAATTAAAAGATTTCACTCAGTTTTTAATTTGTTCTGATGTCATTCATATTAAATATGTCAAAACATTATTATTATTCTAGCCTTGTACTATGTATCATTAAGAGTTAAGCTCTTTCTGCTGATCAAGCCAATTGGAAATTTGCATTGCATTGTTTAACAAAAAAATTTTCATTAAACAAAACTTACTAATAGCTGTATATAGGTTTTTTGAGTAAATAGAGTGCAACAGATATTTATTTTCAAGAAATTTTTTCTGATTTGTTGCACCAAATTTACAAAAAATAGTTATGAATTTAATATTATTTATCATTTCTTTTGTAAATTTTTTAGAATCCTCAAACTCTATCATTTCTTTATTTAAAATATAATTATGTTTTCTATAACTTTATTACAAACACTAGCTCTTTAGGATTTTTATTTTTAGAACATAAAGTATTAGTCAAAAATAGACTATTCATTTTTTTTAAAGCTGTATTTTTACTTGAATTGAAATCATAATATCAATCATGATTACATATAAATGTTCATCATTGTACAACATCTTTTTTATAATATACTTAATTTTTTTTTTTTTTTGTTAAGGCCATACTTGTGGTGATACTTTATTAACTTTATATTAGGTTAGTTATTACAACTATTTTTACAGATATAAGAGTACAGCTAGTTACATATACAACTTTTGATTGCCTATTTAAGTAGTCTGCTCTAAGGTTCTATACTAGATGTCATACCTATAACCTACTAGGAGATTGTCCATTTAAATCCTCTAATCATCCACCC
>CAJVQA010003858.1:0-18585 GCA_910591915.1 Cetraspora pellucida | reverse complement strand
GTGTTAGGTAACTATAGCATGTTGCATAAAACTAGATCAGCTGTGTGTAGGACACAGAAGGTTCTAGTAAGTTTCCTATTGAGAATAAACTAGTCCTAAGAGTACTTGAAGACATCAGGTACTTTGGATAGGTGTAGTCTTGAAGATGTCCCTGTAAGACATGATGGACTACATATACAGAGGGTTTAAATAGGCAAGACCCCTAGTTGGCTTGCAGGTATGACATCTAGTATAGAACCTGTATAGTAATGTATAGGCGGACTATTTAAATTAGGTACTAAAAGTGCATGTGTAACTAGTTGTAACCTCCAATATAAGGGAACCCCTAGAGGCACCCGAATCCAAATACATGAATAAAAACATTAACTCCTACAAGCAGGAACTTTAATTCAAAAAAAAAAAAAAATAGTAATTTTTTGTGAAAGTTTATGAATTGATTTTGGTATATAGGATCAGATATTGTGTTTAGTATTAAAAGGATTTCTGAAAAGAGTAGTAAAAGAAATGATAGAGATTTTGAAACTAGTTTATATAGGTCTATATAAATATTTTGAAATGCTTTAATTTCTTGATTGTTTATGTTAAGTTCAAAGGTTTGTTTTCTTTTTTGTGATTTGTATTTAAGATTAATAGTTTGTTTATAATTTATTTAAAGCATTATTGATATAGAAAAAATGTGAATTGTATTAGTTGTTGAATTTGTAATTTGATATTTTAAAAAAATATTTGAGAGTTAGATGTATTGGTTATTTTGCCAATATGCCAATCTGAAGATGAAATGTAAAATGACTATGTATTTTTCAAAATAACAAATTGAAATGTACTAAGAATTAATGTATTTAAAAATAGGTTAGTAAGTTAGAAAATTAAATAAATCTTAATATTTTTATATCTTGTATATTAAATTAATAAAAATTAGGTTGTTAGATACTAGCTTTTTTGTAAATCTAAACATTTAGTATGTTTAGAATTTTATTTATTTTATTGTTAAATTGATACTTTTAAATTATAGTAGTTAAATTAGTATAATTTTTAAATTTGTTTGATATTGTAATATAATGTATTTGCATTTGTAAACTATAAATTAAAAAGTTAGTTGATTCTTTACTAATTTATAAACTTCTTTATATAAAGTTTTTTTTATTTCTAATAATATTAAAAAATTATATAATTTGATTAGTTGATTATTATATATAATTACAAGTAGAAATGAAAAAATCAAGGTTTTTTCGAATTTACTGCGCAAGCTGTATAGCCTGCACAACCTCAGTTTCTAAAAACTTTTACTATTGGGTTTCGCGTTTATATATATAAAACATCTACTTTATATATATAAAGTTGGGCTTCCATCATTTTTAATTAGTGCTCCAAGGTTAGTTTAAACGTCAGTTTTTGTTGTTTTGCGTTTTTTTTACTTTTTCGTTGCATATCAGTGAATTAATAATTCTGGTCAAATTTGCAGATCATTTGACCAGATCTAGAACAAAACAACTTTAAATGTGGTCAAATGATCTGCAAGTTTGACCAGAATTACGAAAATTGCACTGCGCAGCCTCAAAAAATGCCTGCGCAGTGTCCCATCTCTAGGTTTTACAATTAGTTCGAACATTATCAAATATTTCCAAAAAGCATTCGTTTGGTAACATTATCATTTGAAAGGAATGAATTTAATGTAATAGCAGTAAAAAAATGGGACTTTGCTTCCAATATATATCGATATTACGGTTGCACTACGATTGGTCATATGCGCCAGCATGTGGCAATTAGTCAATAAAATTATACTTATAAAATCCGTTCTATCGTTTAACGAAGAAGTCAAATATATTTTCCTAAACATTTATATTTTCCTAAAGCATATTTCATTTACTGTACTAAAATAAAATGGGACCTAAAAATCTATAATTACTGTATTATAACCAACGTTCATTATAAAAAAAATTCATTAAACCATAAAATTTTTAAATTTTTAAACGTTTTTATTTCTTGTAACTAACCATTTTTCTTGCGTACTGTGTAAAAGTTCTTTATACTATGTTTTCAAACACCATATACATAATTCAGCAAAACATTTTATCTATTTTTAAAAAGATGTTTGTTAGTTTTTTTTTTTTTTACTAAGTCAAGTAGATTCGACCATTTAGTAATCATACATAGTTTTATACACTGGTTGAAAAAATTATATTTTAACTAAATAATACCTGTAATTATAGTACAAATAATAACTTAATTACTGGGTAATATATGTATTTTAATATATTTTTTAGTTAAAATATAATTCTTAACCAGTGATAGTTATAATACGTAGAAATTTTTTTACCTTCTAAGTAAAACACCTCTAGGTTGAGGATATTTTGGAAGATAGCGACGTTTTAATTTTCACTTTTACTGTATAAATACAATTGTAAGTGATCGAAAAATATCGCGGTAACGTCCACTTCCGACCTGATAATATAAATTACGTATTACGTTGAAATGATTATTAACAGACTAATACGTAATTTGTATTAGGTCAGAAGTAGTCGGAAATCACGTTACCGCTCTGCCTACCTAAGTGTTTGACCAATTAGAAGAAAGTTATCCTATAGACACTAACTATAGATCGGGACAACTCTAACCTAAATCGGGTCAAATTTGGCTGTCGGCGAAATGGCTATCAAACAAATGGGGTTTTTGCCTTGAAAATCAAGTCATGAGGCACTTGATTTTCAAGGCAATGACTCCAAATAGTTGTTGGGGGAGTATGCTGTCAGTGAAACGAAATCAGTGTCGGTGAAATAGATTGTCTGTAAAATGTAATATCGGAGAAATGGGCTGTCCGTGAAACGGTTGTCGGGGAAATGAGTTAATACCGACAAAATCTACGCATAAGTTTGTTATCTAATAAAATCATGAAATTTATATGTACGCTCTACTAATTCTTTTTGAGTTTATATTAAAACAAAAACTATATATACTTTTAACATTTATTTTACACTTTTACACATACTACTAAAAATATTTTTAAAATTTATTTCGCATTTTAACATACTACTATCCTATAAAAACGAATATATGTGACATTACATAATATAAGTTATGTAAAATTATGCGACCTAGTATGATTTTGTTTAAATCAAATAATTTCCGTATCCCTGGCGCACCCATATAAGACTCCGCATAATCTGGACTATCCATGAAGATCCATATATTGCTCCAGGCTTAGCCCAAAAATTTTGACTTAGAGTTATCTGTTTATCCATTTACTATTGATATCCGGATAATTATCCGGATATCAATAGTAAATGGATATTCAGAGACTAGCGCTAGATACAAAAATCCCTGGATAGTCCTTGATTAATTTGATTGGCCAAGATAATAGATATAATCATCATTTTCCTTAATTTACCGTTTGCAGTTTGTGCACTTTGAATCCATGGATTGTACCATGTGGTCATGGGCTGGAATTGGATCTACCCAATTAAATATGGCTAGTTCTGACTTTGAAATATCCGACCCATGCGGAATAGAGATGGGCAAGGTAATTACTTATTACGTAAAAGTTAAATCACGCTATGCGCCAATTTAGCATGTTATTAGTTGTAAGTATATATTATTAGTAAATTGTCGCATAATGTGATTTGATTTTTTACGTAATAAGTAATTACCTTGCCCATCTCTAATGCGGAAGTGCTGGAAAAAAAGGCCGAAAATGAAAAGAAAAAAAGATCTTCGAAAAATCAATTTTTATATTATAAATCTTATGATAAATCATAAGAAAATGCAAACTTTAAAGAGCTATACTGCAAAATTTTATTAATACAACTACTTTCATATCTTAAATGAAAAATGAACTTAATTTTATTCTAAATTAATTTATGTAGAAAAAACTCATTTGAAAAAATTATCATTTTCGGCCCTTTTTCCAGACCTAGCCCATATATACATTCTGGACAAATATGGACAAATCCCAAACCTCTAAAATATAATTGTAATTATAAAAAATTAAATCAAACAATTAATTCTAAAATTTTATAAATATATTCTCTATAGCTATAAGAATAAATTTGGCCAGACCTTTTGGATTTGTCCACCTTAAGTAAACTTAAATTGGACGAGCCTGGCCAAATTCATAACTCAAAAATTTTATTAATAATCATTGTTTAAATAAGCCAAGTATATTCTTATAACTATAGAAAATATATTTAAAAATTTTAGAATTATTTGTTTGATTTTTTTATAATTAGCAATTATTTTGGGATTTGTCCAGCATGTATAAGCCCATATAGTATCTGTGATATACGTACTGGTTTTCTCTTGGCATTACTGCTTATATATAATGCACATGGTCGTTAGAAAAGTATGTTTATTAAAAATCAATTGCTGTCTCGAAATAACGCCCATGCACGTAATCTAATTAACGTGCATATACTCAAAATTATGCGCGGGTGGAAATATATGTTGGACTCATTGGCTCTATCGGTAAATTATAGATTAAATATTATTGTTATGCTTATACATTACCCAAGTGAAAAAAAAACTTCCAATCACATGTAAGGTTGTTTGTTAAGTATTTTTCTTTTTAGTCTAATTGCTGTGATTGTATTCGTAAAGAGCGTGCAAGCTTAAATCTATTACTGCTGGATCAGAAGGTCATTCCCTATGAAAAGGATAGTACATTTAGTAATATAATTGTAGATGGTTCAAATTTAAATCAAATTAAGAAAAAGCTGCTATTATACGTAGATTCACTAGGTTCAATCTCTAATTAGGTTATTACGGCGTTACAACATATAATATTTACAGAAATTAGCCGTAATTAATTCTACTAGAGATGCGATCCGGATATCTGTCAGTTTAATTTTATAACAAAATTATTATAACAGATAAATATCCGGATATCCATAAATTTTAATAGGAAACCGGATAACGTATCGCATCTCTAAATTTTACCATATGGTTAAATGCTGTAATGCCGTAATTCAGTAATTCAATGATTCTACCGTTAACTATAAATCCATTGAACCCAATGTCAACCCTGGGGAGGAGACGCGGACATGTGACCAATGATTAACTTATTTCATTATTTGGAAAGTCTGGTGTTTTCATATACGACAATCAAAAAGTATATAAACAAATAAAGTGAAATGTTTTCATTCGGCTTCTAAACCCATTATCATCTCATCCCTCATTACGTAATAATAGTTTGAAATACAATTGATAAAACTTGTACACATGTAACTTGTTTCACTTCTTGCTATATATCACCGTTATGACACCTAGAGTACAAATAGACTTAATCCGCTTTTCGCAAGAAAATGGGTCGGATGTTATTTATTTTGAATACAATGAACCTTTATTATAACAAACCTACTCTATAAAGAACTGTATAAGGAATTTTTTTTTATTATAAGAACCATCTTCGCAATAAGAAATGTTTAATGGACGTGATAAAATAGATTCTCACACTTTAATTCTGAAACCAATTGTTATGAGACGTTGAGGGTCTCATGCAGTATTTGGCTGAGTTTGTATGATTAATTTATATGTGCACATGACTATTATTGAGGTACGTACGTGACTATTATTGAGGTACGTACATGACTATTATTGAGGTACGTACATGACTATTATTGAACCTGCATCAACTTACGCTAGCACAAACAACGGATTCGGATTTTTTTCTATAACAGCAAAAAATAGCATTAGCGATATCACGAAAACAAATCAAACTAAATTCAGTAAAATTATTTTTATTCCATGTATGGATATATAGAATTAAAAGTAAACCAATTTTGACCACATTTGAATATGTTGTTGTCGTAATTTCACTAGTGTTATTTTTGCTGCAACAGCGATTATAATGCATCAAATCGTCACTTATTCTCGTTGACATGACATTTGTGACGTTAATGCATAACGGTTATTGAACAACATGACTTGACCAGTTTTTTAAAATCGCCAAGAGTTTTACTAAATTTCCGTTATTATTATTTAAGTATTATAATGTCTGAACCAGAAATTTTCGCAGCAAAAACTTTTTTTTTTTAGTTAGGTTATGAAAATCGGAAAGTTAAATTAATAATGACCAACAAATTGCATACATAAGATGGAATTTTCGATTTTAACTTTGGTAATAGTAAAGTTAACTGGCAATTTACACAGGCCATTTGTGATCATTTACACAAATTGGTGTAATATTTAACTATATTTAATTACTGTAATTATGTAACGGTAACAGTAAAGAAATTTAAATTTCTATAATACTATGTACATACGATCTTCACTAAAAAGTCTTAGATTTTAGGAACCAAAATGAACTTTTCAAGCTTTTGTCTTTATAAAATGGTTAAGATGTTTCGGATTATGCAAACCCGTATAGCCTGCGACGCTAGGAATAATACGTTTCACGCTGACCATGTAACCGAATGCTTCCCAACCTTTGTTGAACGAACTAGTTCATTCTTTAGCTCTTATTGTAGTAGTTAACAATAAAACTGAAAATAATATTAACTTCAAAGTTAAACTTTACAAATTGCATATCAGTGATACACAAAATTGGGTTGTTTAAATGGAATGCATTACTAATATGTAAGCGATTTGCTTTTTAACTATAAGAAACTTGTTCGATCGACTGATGATTAAGCCGATCGATCACATGACTATGATTATAACCTATCGCTTTACATTTAATACCGTCTTCAACGATAAAATCGCATTTATAGAGTCTTTACAAATTGTAATTCATCGAATCCGAATATCCTGACATTTAATTCGATGCGGCTTAGTTCGTTCTCCATGACTATTAAATTCGTTTTAATCTTGTTTACTATTGGTAATCTGATTAAAGATTACACATTACACGAACCAAATTTGGCTTAAAATACTTGATTAACGATTGGCGTACAAGAAAAATAAGGTCTTCTCTTTTCTTTCCTACTCTCTTTTTTTTCTTTCTTTTTTTTTTTTAACTATCATTTAGTGATATAGAGCTTAGCGAGCCATGCGTAAACTTACCGCTAAAATACCATGGAGATTAAATGCTCGCCTTCGAATTACTTTAGTTCTTTTACTTATAATTGCGTTCTTATCTTATCAATTCGTTTTTATCCCAGATATTTTTGATAATTCACTTCTTTGGTTTGACCCATCCTTAAAAATTTCATATTATCTTGGATCAGAAGTATATCTAAGAAATGTTAGCCGTCTTCCTAAAATACAATATGATTTTGATACTCCTGAAACATTAAATGAAAAATTAATTCGTGAATCCAGACGTGAATCTATAAAAAAAGGGTTTCAACATGCTTGGAGTGGGTACACGAAATATGCTTGGGGAAAAGATGAATTAGAACCTGTATCTAATAATGGTCGTGATAATTTTAATGGCTGGGGTGCAACGATTGTTGATTCATTAGATACTATTTGGATAATGGGTTTAAAAGATGAGTTTAATAAGTCAAGAAATTTCGTTGAAACTGTGGACTTTACTACAAGCGAAGATCAAATTAGTGTATTTGAGACTACTATTCGTTATTTGGGTGGTTTATTGAGTGCATATGAACTTTCAGATGATCCTATATTTTTAAAAAAAGCGCTGGACTTAGGAAACGCTTTATTACCTTCTTTTAGCAGTGAATCGGGTCTTCCTTATAATTCTTGGGATCTTAAATGGTTTGTTCATTCACTATTAAATATTTTTCATATTTATGTTTTTATTTAATTCTATCAATTACAGGAATAATATGGATGAGTTTGATAAACCCTGGGGCTTGGGCAATTTAGCTCAAGTTGGAACTTTACAATTGGAATTTATGAAATTAGCTCAACTAACGGGTAACAGCGAGTTTTTTTTTAAGGTGTGCTACTATCCTTACATTTAACATTACAATTTAACATTGTAATTTTTAACATTGTAGATTAAAATTATCGTTATGATTAACAATTTATATAATATTTATATTTTTAAAGGTCAACAATATAACAGACATTCTTGATAGTGCAACAAAACCTATCCCTGGATTATATCCTTTGTCACTAGATCATGGTATGAATTATTATTTTGTTGTAAATTTTTAACTGTAGAATCCCTTTGTTTAATATTGACATGTTTTTTTAATCATAAATTCTTTCATTTAATAGACACTGGTGAATTTGTAGGACGTAGGTTTTAATTTCTTTGAATTCAAGTTTAATATTATTTCATGTATTATTTAACGAGTACTTGTAAATTTGATTAGACGATATATCTTTTGGTGGTAGTGGTGATAGTTTTTATGAGGTTTGTAATCTAATATAAATTTGTTTTTCTAAAACTAATCATACTTTTCAAATTTTAATATTTTGATTAATTTAAATAAATAGTATTTAATAAAGCAATACATTTTTGTTGGAGGTGCGATAGATCAAGTTCGAAAAATGTGTATGTATATATATATATAACTAAATAAATATATGCTCTACTATTTACTTGTCTAATAGGTTTGTTAATGATTTTATATAGACGTTGAATCAATTGATAGTATGCACGAACACCTTATTAAAGAAGGTAAAATTGAAGGTCGTCCAGATTTACTTTTTATTGGCGAACTATCGTACGGATCATTTGTTGGAAAGCTGCAGCATTTGGTAATTTCAGTAATAGTATTTTTTGATATATTTTTTATTTAAACTAAAGCATCTTTACTTTTTTAGACATGTTTTGTTCCTGGGATGCTTGCCATTGGATCAAAAGTCCTTGATAGACCTAAAGATCTCGAAGTTGCAATAAAATTGGCAGAAGCATGCTATTGGGCCTATGAAATGACATATACTGGAATTGGCCCTGAAGATCTTTGGTTTATGTCAAGTAATGATACATATAACGAAGAAGAAAAAAAATTATTGAAACAAAAAGGTGAATACGAGAACCTTCCAGCTGGTGTGCTTCGATTGAGTGATTCTTATATATTGAGACCAGGTAAGAAGTATTTTTATTTTATTTTATCGTTATTTCGTTGTTCCGTCTTAAATATTTTCTGATAAACTGTACGTTTGTAATTTTGGTACCTTATTTATTTTACTTTGATCAGAAACTATTGAGAGTTTATTTATTCTATATAGAGTAACAGGTGATAAAAAATATCAAGAAAAAGGATGGAAAATATGGCAGGTAATGTCAATTTATGATTATTTTTTTTTTCATTAATAAATCCAATTGTTGTTTTATTTCTTTTATTATCATTACAGGCCATCGAAAAATGGTGTAAAACACCTTCAGCTTATTCAGGATTATATAATATAAATTCAAAAGACGCTGCACAAAATGACAATATGGAAAGGTAATTCATGTATATTTGACCATCTTATCATACTATTATCATGCTAATATCTGATTCTGACTGTTTTTATTTAAAAAATATAGCTTTTTCTTGGCTGAAACATTAAAATACTTATATTTACTGTTTAGTCCACCGGACCTTATTTCATTAGATACATATGTGTTTAATACTGAAGCACATCCTTTCCTTAGAATGGCACGAACTTTTTAGATTATTAAAAGAAAAGGGTACCGGGTTTTTAATTTTTAATTTATGTTACACTAGGGTATAAATTTCAATTAATAAAATCATACACTCATTGTTTTATTTTTGTTAAATCCTGTAAATCTTGTTTTTTGTTAAATATTTAAACATTGATTTTAAATGAAATTACAATTCAAAAACTTAGAAGTTAATAGAGATGCATGTTGCAAAGTCGCAACTTTACATCTCTTTAGAATGATTTACAACCTTTGCGAACCCTTTTTTTTCTACAAAACAATGTAAGATCGCAGAGTCACAAGATCAAATGTCTATATCGTTACTAATAAAATGAATATCGAAAAATTAATGTTATTTTTGTGTAATTTAGATTACATATTTAAAATTCAGAATTAATTTATTTTATAAGAGATTTGCTACGAAATTATTACTACTGGTGATCATCACCAATGTATAATATAAAATAAAATTTTATTGACAAAACTACTTTGGGTTCTAATAAAAAAAATTCTCCGTGAAATTCTGAGTATAACACTTCCTTTATTCTAATTCAAGTATTAAAAAAATTAATTTTTGCTTTGATGAAAATTTAATTTTAATTATTATTGTAAACCACTGGTGATGATCACCAAGTGGTGAAACGAAATAATTTTTTTAGTAATAGTAAAAATTATATTAATAAAAATTACTATCTGGATAACCTACTTATAGATGACCAAGTTTGGATTTTAAAATAGATACAATGGTTATTTCTCACATAAATTTATACTTAATATAATATTTAATTTTAGTCAATATAAATTTAATTTAAAACATAGCATATGCATAATTATACTATTATATATGATGCTTTTTGATCAATATTCTGAATTTTACTAAATTTGATTTATTTATAAGTTAATAACATAATTATTTTCTTAAAGTTAGTTCTAAGATTTAAAATTAGATAAAATAGAGTATTAGAAAATAATTGTTTATAATAATAATGTTAATAAACTACTTACATGTATACATATAATATTTAATTAAAGTTTTAACAATAAAATTTTTTTAAAAAAACCTTAACAGTATAACAATAAATTTAGATTTTATATTTTTTATATGTGATCTTATAGTCTATAGTTTTATAAGTTATTAAATTTATGAAATATAATTATAATAACTTGAGATGATCATTATCTCATTATTTTTAGAGTTAGAGTGCAATTTAAGATCAAGACAAAGGTCAGATATAATATCTTAAATATTAGTTACACAATGTTTTAAAAGGTTTTGAACATTTTTTTACTTAGTATATCTGATCTCTGTTTCTTAGTCCTGTTTTTGAGATATAGTATTGAGGTGATGATTATTTTAGGTTATTGTAATAATATTCTATATTTATATATATTTATTTATTTATATATTATACAAATTACTAGTATCTATATATAACTTAAAATTGCTTTATTCTCAAAATATACTTAACCTAAACTATTAACTTCATAATTAAATAAATCAGAATTTTTGTACTTTAATCTATTTTTTTTTATTATATATTCTTTATATTACTCATATTGCTTACTAAAATATTTTATATGAGTGGCTAGAATTACTTTAAAGATATTTGTAAATTTCTTATATAATATTAGTTTTTTTTAATATTAAAGGTATATTAGTTGGTTTTTATTTTATATCTTTACAAGATCTAATTATAATCTATACAACAAATTTATTCTATTAATTTATAGTTTTTAACTTAATCAACTTTTAGATTTGATGCTTTTAGTATTTATATATTTAATAGTAACTTTTATACATATTATGCATTATGTATTAGTAAAAATTTCTATATATTAATAAAATATAAGGTTTATTTTATTGTATATTACTTTCAATAGAGTTTGTATACATATTACTTCTAACAAAGTTTATATATAAAATTACATTTAAATTTCTTTCAAATTAGTTAGTATTTGATATTAATATATTTCTACAGTATTATTTATAATATTTGCATATATTATTATATTATTAGCCTAATTTTTTGTTAAATATTTTTTTTTACCTTAAACAGTTATACTAGTACTTTATCAGAATTCTTAAAACTATACAAATTATATAGAATTCTTTTAATACTTAAGTCTAGCATTATCTGGTTACCTTATTGATACCTAAGTGCAATCTGTTATACTACCTCAAACAGAAGTAGACTGCTTATCTAACTATTGTTCTACAATAGAATATCACCAATCTGATGACATCTTTTTGTAGAAAGACAAAAAACAAAAAAATAATTTTATATAAAAAAAAAACACAGAGGTATAAGGGTAAATAATAAAAGATACAAAACAAGAAATAAAAAGAAAAAGAAAATAAACAAAAAAAAAGAAAAACATAAAACTTGTAATTTACAAAAAATCAGATGATTATAATTTTAAGCTTGTATTGGGTATAAAACTTACAATTTACAGATATCAAATAATTATAATTATAAGCCTGTATTAGGCTTTTAAAAATTATAAACTATACTAAATAGAATTACTCTACTATTTTTCTATTTATTTAGATTATTTAATAAAAAACTATAAAGAAGTAAAAAACTTTGATTTAATTATAGAGGAGTAGCATAAAGTACTAGTTATTCTAAAAACAATATTTAACAAATTTCTAGTAGCTCAAAATATATATATATTTATATTTGTATTGCTATATTATTTTTAATTTATGTTTTCAATAATTCTGTTTAGAAAATAAATACTGCTGATTGTTTTGAAAATTTTATATATTAATCTTTAGAAAGAAGTAAACTAAATTATCTACTTTTACAAAATTTTCTTAAAAAAAAAAGATATTAGATAAACTAACTTTATAGCTTTTGTAAGTTCTAGATTCTTGTAAATATTTCTTATAGGTGTTACAGTTGTATAGAACTAATATATCTAACTTTGTTGTTTATTTAATAAAAAACTTTAGCTTTTATTAACTACTTCTTTTATAGTTTTAAACATATTTAAATTGTTATTACAAAGCTGTAAGTTTTTTTTAACTCTATTTAAATGTCTAACTATGTATATACATTACTTCAAAAAAGTTTTTATAAAGTTTAATATATTAACTATATTATTTTTCTATAATTCAGCTTTTTGAAAAGTTTGGTTCAGATGATCATTAGAAAGAATTGTTTTTAATATCATGTTTTATTAAATACTATTATTAGGTTTTTATTTATTTTCTATATATGCTTATGTTTCTATATAATATAGAAGATTTTTATATATTATTAAAAGTGTTTTTAAATTTAATAAGATTAATTTTTTATTATAGATTATATTTATATTTATTACTTATATAGATTAAAAAAATAAATAAAAATTAATAAAGATTAAATAATAAAAAAAATCTGTTTTATTTTACCTTATATTATTTATAATAATAGTATAATAGCAATATAACAACAAAATAATAGTAAAATAATAGAAAGTTTGTTGATATTAGTAATGTAATAGTAATATATATATTAACAAAATCATAAAGAATTTTATTATTTTATTTTTAATCTTGTAACTAAATATAAAATAATAGAAATATTTTATTATTTCACTAATATGTTATTGTTATATTACTAATATTAACAAACCTCTTGTTATTTTACTGTTATTCTGCTATTGTTGCTATTATGCTGTTATTATTTAACAGATATAAGATAAAATAGAGGCCTGCAAATTGCCTATTTTTGAGACCTGGTCCAGCTTACATTTAGGGTTAAAATTTTTTTGTCAGCCTGGCCCAGTCTGTATATATTAAATTTTTTTCTTCAACCTGACCCAGTCTGCAAATTTTATTATATAATTTTAAAAAATTTTTAGTTTGGCCTGATCTACAATTATAAAATTTTAGTTCAAACTTATCCTGGCTCAGGCCAGACTGTGAGATCCAATGCATGCCTCTAAGGTAAAATAATGGCAGATTTTTTTTCATTATTTAGCCTTTATTAACCTTAATTTACTTTTTTAAACTGTATTAAATTTCAAATAAAACTTATCTACATAATCTAATAATTACTCTACAAATTAGATGTAAGGATGTTGGTATTGTTTAATTAAAAATTATAGAACGTTGGTATTGCATTGTTTTGCTAAGGACTTACATATACATGTTACATTTGTCAGAACCTTTTATAACTCTGCTATTATAAATAATGCCTTTTTCTTCATAATTAGATCTTTTTTTATGATTTTTTTTTTTTAATTTATACTTGTATATGGACTTTTCACAAGACTCCATATTCGATTATAATCTTTATTTTTTAGGTTACAGAAGTATTTTCAAAATACCTCCAACCTGACTCAAATTATTAATCTTGTCAATGAGGGTTTGAAAGCTTAATCAATGAACTATAAGACCTATACCCAACAATATTTATTTAAATATTTAGATAGGTTTATTTTACATGAATTATTAAGGTAATCATCAAACTAGTAAAATCAAACATTAATTAGGGTCGTATATGATAAATCTTTTTTATGAAAATCCGAATTTACTGCGGATAATATCAACTTTCGGTATGCTTTTCTCTCGAACTAGTATAATAATTATTGGTCTAATTTTTTTAAGAAGATAAAGCAAATTCTATACTTTAATGGGATAGAGCCATTTTTTCGATTTATACTATTTTATAATTAGTAAATTCTTTAACAATGTAAATAAACTTGTTCTAAATTTGACAAACATAAAGCTAATGAAAATTGTAAAAGCGAGCCTATTGTAGAAAAGGGTATAATAAAAACTATCGAATAAAAAAAAATTGACATAAAAACCCATATTTATCGCTCAAAAAGTGTACCTTTTAGTTATTTTAAAAAAATCTATGGTGTATTGCACTAGAAACGATCCGTATAGTTAATTTTTTCGAAATTTCCGAAATTATTAAAATAACCGATAAAAAATCCTCAATAATAAATATAATCACCTTAATGAATCATATTAATACTAAAAGGAAACAAGATTTCAGGCTTTGAATTTTCAAGGCTGAATTTATTTACTTATAAGTTCCAAAAGCCTGAAGTCTAGTTTTCTTTTATAGTACTTGAATACAAACGAAAGGCTATCGTTTTGTTTATTACATTTGTACATTCTTATATAAGCCACATGCAAATATTTTGATTTACTAACATGTCAGTCTTTTCCGAGTCTTAGAGGATTTGATCTTCGCCGAGTTTTGACTTTTCTTAGGGTTTCGTCTTTCGCCATTTGCCAAAAATAGTTCGCCTGCCAACACTAGGTCGGAGGTGGTTGTCAGTGAAATTTTGTTGTTACACGAAGATTTTACGATGTTCTCTGCTCCGGATTTATATGTATGCTTCACCTTTTGAAGTTGTATTCTTGTCATTATGCATCGTAAAACACGTCTAAAGTATCACCTGACTTTTGAAGGGACGTTGATATATTGAATACCTTCAGGAAATGCAATTTTCAAGATGCATGAATTTTGTTCGCATTAATTACAGTACAGATATGATCATTTATCATTGTCTCATATTTTTTAGGTGAACGATTGTAAAGATGTTATCGGCTTGACCTGACTTCAACTCTTTCTATAACAAATTAATGGTTCAGAAAAAATTTTTTTTCGTTATAGAAAATTACCGGTACAATCTTTTTTAAGAGCTCATAGCACTTTTATACCGAACTATAATAAAATTTGTAGTTTATTATATCCAGAGTCGACTGTATTTAATTATTATAAAATCGACTAATGAATAGCTGATAACATTTATAAACGACCTTATAGCGATAAGTTATATGAAAACATTGAAATTGGTCGACAAAATCGATAATATTACCGATGTAATTTTCGAATAGATTAAACCCTTGAATCTCGCAATATTGTAATCCCATTTTATAATTAATTGATTAATTTTATACCGTGTTTTCTTTTTATTTTTGTTGAAACGCGAAAGGTTTCACAGACGCAAAACATACATTTTGATACTCCTACACCTACCTTTTGATGCATCTAAACATAACCTAAACTAACCAATAAGATCACACGTTATTATAGTAAAAGGTATAAAAATTTTAGGGAATGTTTAGATGTTTCAAAAAGTGGGTGCAGAAGTATCAAAAATGTATGTTTTGCTTCACAGATAACTACCACCAAAAATTTTCGTGCACACAGGATTTGTATTACATTTGGACGAAAAGACTTTCCCTTGTTTAGTCACGATGGATTTTAGCCAATAACACATTTTTACTATTCTTTTAATAAAATCGTTAAAGCAAAAAAAAAACGTTTCTTACGAAATACAATGTTTCTAATAGCTTATACAAGTGTGATTGGCAGTTTGAAATTAGTGTTCTCAGAGTTCTCATAAGAACACAAATTTGCGAGTAAGAACAGCTAAAAGATGATTTTTTATATTAGAGAACACCCAAAAATTGACTCTAAGAGCACTAAATAGAACATGAGAACACTGATTTAGTCTCTGATTTCAAACACTGGTGATCGGTGTGGTAAACATTTCGATATAACTTTTTTCATTAGTAATATTGAAAAATCCACGAAAATTGTAGTGAATGTCAAAACAAAAATTTATAAACTTATCATATGAAATTTAATAATAATATACTTCATGATCAAAATCTTATCAAACCTACTTTACGGAAACATAGAGTTTTTAAAAATATATTTAATATATTATAAGTAACTATTTTGTAACCAATATATAGCTATCAAATATATTATAAATATATATTAGATATATAATATTAATTGCTATTAAATAGCTTGTAAAAACTATTTTGTAATTAATATATAATTATTAAATATATTATAAATATAAATTTTAATTTTTTAAAATATATTTAATGTATATTAATAAATAAAATAACATATTTGTTAACTTTTTTGTAAAAATATATATTTATTGTTAAAAATATAATAAATAAATTTTAAACATATAAATATATTTATAAAAAAATCTTTATTATATTATAAATTAATTATTAAAACTTTGTAAATAAATTTTTTTTATTACAAATAAATAAAATAGATTTTTTTTTTGAAATGTTGACAACTTTACCAATTGGTTTATTAGGTTTTAAATTTGATATAATACAATTTGAGGTTATATTTATAGGATTATTATTAGTACTATATTAGTTATTTTAATCTCACTTTACTGATTTTACCTAGTTACCTATATGACACCTAAGTCTGTGTCTGCTATATGCTTGTATGCAATTATTTTGACAATTACTTGTAGTTAAAGTATTTTATTAAACTATTACACAGATAGAAATATCTCCAAAACTTAATACAGTATCTTAAATGCTAGAGATACTGTTTTTTGTAATTATATCTATATGTTTTACTTACATATTTTACTTATTCTTATTTCTTCTGCCTTCTAATTTAATTATATTTAGTAATACTTTATTTTTCATATTTCTTATCTTTTTGTTACTGTATTATTACAAAATTAATTCTATTTAGATATGTCTAATTCTTATGATCTTTTATTTTTAAAAGAAAAAAAGTATTGAAAGAATAATTTAGTTTGTCAAACAATAGCTAAAACAAAAGATAAATATAAGTATTAAAATAAAATAATGTCTATAGAAAATATATAGTTATAGTAAGAAAATTAAAAACATAATAAAAACAAAAATATGAATAGTAAGTAGTAATACAATAAATAAATAAAGATTATTATATTTAAACTAATTTATAGATATAAAAGATAATAGCTTGATTATATAAAAACAACTTAAGAATCTTTAAAAGCTGTTATGCAAAGAGAAAAAAGTCAAGTAGTTTAGTAAATTAGAAAAAAAGATGCTAATAATATAAATAAGTAAAATAATATATAACTATTATAAGATAAATAGTTATAATACATAGGCTTTAAAGATTAAGTAGACAAAAATATTAAAAGATCAAAAAAAGAAAGAATAAATTTTATATAAACCAAAACATAATCAACAATTTAGCAAAATAATTCAAAAAAAAGAAAAAGATGTTAGCTGAATATTGGTTAATATATAGAATAAAAATAAAAAAGTTTATAGAAATAAAGATTATAAAATTAGATAAGAACAAACAATAGACAAATATAAAAGATGGATAAGATAAAACTATAGTATAAGAGTAATATTAGAATTATTAATAAAGAAAAGCAACAATAAGATCAATATAACATTAGAACATATATCAGAAATTAGAATATAAAAAAATAAAAAAAAATAAAAAAAAACTATTAGAACTAAAATAAACAAAAAAACTAAAAATAAAGTTAATTAAAAAACTAAGATTGAATTACATTATTACAAACTATTTAATAGAGATTCTAGCAAGAAACAATAAGGAAAACAAAGAAAAATATTTTTTTATATAAACAGAACATTATATAAGAAAAAAATAATACAGAAAAGATGAGTATTAGATAAATACAAATAAGAAATAAAAAAGACTAACCAAAGAAGAAAATTATATTAAGACTTAAGAGATAGCTATTAGTAACAATAGTAGAATTAAAAATAATATATGCAGTAATCTTAATAGTACTAGAAGAAAAGAACATAAAAATATATACAGACACTATTGCAGTATTAAGAAACATTAATAGAACAATTTAAGATATAGAAAACAAAAATTTTTTTTAAAAAAAAACATAATATAAATAATGAATATTACAAGTTTTATCAAGAGCAAAAACATCAAAATAAAAACAATTAAAGTTAAAAATTACAGTAAAAAGAAATGAAATAACAGAGCAAACTCTTTTACAAAAATAAATAATATATAAAAATATAATATATGCAAAAAGGATTAGGTATAATAGGATTGAGTACTATTTAAAATAGAAAAACAAAAAAATTGATATACTAACAAAGCTTCTGTATAAAATAATAGCAAATGTCAAAATGAAGTCAGTTAAAGAAAAATGAATTTCAAATTAATCCTACTAAATCCATACTCACAACCAACGAATCTTTAACCAACTACAACCCTATTATTTACAATAATTATTTACTTAACCTTCATCCTCCAAGCGAACCATTCAAGTTCCTAGGATGCTGGTTTACACTTAATAACAAACAAACA